>PVLA01017632.1:0-16773 GCA_004027455.1 Hydrochoerus hydrochaeris
GTGAATGACTTATAGAGTAAACAAGTTACAAATAAAAATTCTCTCTTCAATTTAATAGTAGATATATATTTACATAATTACTTTTTATCTATATATGTATTTATACTTTTATCTATATAATTACTTATCTATATATAGATACTTATCTATACATAATTACTTTTTATCTATATATATTTACATAATTACATTTTACATAATTTACATATTGACATAATTTTTACATATTTACTTAATTACTTTTTATCTATTAACATGACTTTTCTTTGATGAGTAAATGTGGCTTGTATGATTTTTAATGTACAATGTAAATTTTGTTAGTTTTGGGGGTTGCTTGAGTGAAAAATCATCATCATTTACAAACAAATCAGATAATTTTATCCCGATGACAAGGAGTTGTCCCATGCAGAATTGAATGCCTCAGATTGAACAATTTTTTCCTTAAAATCCCTCTCCTCAGGATCTGAGAACACCCAGCTCTCCATTCAGCCAGCTCATTTCAGGAGGCTTTGTTCCCAGGATCAGCATCAGCACCATGTGAGCACAGCACTCAAGGAAGGAGTGAAAAGGGGCAGCCTGGGTGCACTCTGGGCACTGTTCAAGGGCCTCAGTGAGCTCTTTCTGCTCATGGTAGCTGAACAGGAGTAGGCACTGTGCTTTCTTTATAGAGTTTAGAAATAAGGATTTACTCAAGACAGTAGTAACATTCTATCCTTTGGATGTCTACCTCCTTACCTACATGGTTATATATAATCTCTCTTTTGGCTTGGAACCCAGGTCCTTTCAAAGCCTCATGTACTTATAGGCAAGAATTCTCAGAGGTACCTAGATTTAGGGCCTATGAATATGTTTTAAGAGCATGTGTTAATGAAGTTTCTTAATACAGTTATTGGAATTGACAGTGGAAACACCAGCCTGGCTTGCTTTCATCATATATGATTTATCCCTATATGAAGATCAGGCACAAGGAAGTTTTCTCTCTATTAATAAAACATTGCTGTGCTGGAGTCAGTATTTCCAAGATTTAATCTGGTAGTAGTATTTGCAAAATATTGTGACAAATCATTCAATGTGAATTTTCTGGAAAATTATACATTTTTGATTCTCAAACAATTTCCCTGTCTCTTGTCACTTCTGATGCCATTCAATCCTCTTCTCATTGGGCAATTTCCCCTCAGGAACCAAAACCAGGAACTCTTCCAAGAAATCCTAATCCATGGTCATGGTGGTATTGTTATTCAGCTCATCTACTTGGCTCACAGGAAGGATGAATTGATTTGTTGTGCTCCTAGTTAGTTTCCCTAAGCCCTAGGTTTGTGCAAGGTTATGGGAAGGGTGTACTTGGTTTGTTTACCTCCCAGAAATTGTATGGCTTGTGCCAGGTCATGGGAAGGGTAAATTGGCTTCTTTTTCCTCTTGTTACACCTCTCAGGCCCAGCATGGCTTCTGCTGCTTCACAGGAATCTGAAATTTAGCTTATCCTCCTCTCGGGACCCACATCGTTCATGTTGAGTAACAGGAAATGTGAAATGGCTTTGGTTTTCTTGATATTCCTCCCAGACCCATCATGCCTTTGAAAGTGTTCTTGCTTGTAAGAAAATATATCATTTAACAGAGGTGTGGTGACTCTGAAATGCATGAAACTCTTTCAAACATAACATCACACAAAAATTTGCAGGAAACTCTTTTTATATGTTGGAGGAGTACATTAAAAAACATCAGCAAAATTTTAAAACATTAAACAAATAGACAAGTAATATAACCCTTTAATTTTGTTACTAACTGTTATGTTTATATATGATTGTGAATTACTCTCTGTGTTTGATGGTGCAGTACTGAAGCCATCAATTACAATGATGCATATTTATAATACCAGAGCTCATAATAGATAAAATATGGGAGTGACCTATTTATATTCATGCAGGATAAATGAAGACTGAAAATGAGATGTATCTACATAGTAGAGATAAAATTGGGGTTTTTTTTGTTCCAACAAAACTTTATTTAAACAAACAACCAGTTCACAGAGTGAAGACCTTCAGATCATCTGCAAGCCAAAATGAATCCTACACTAGTTGAACTGCAAACAGAAGGAGAAGGGTGGCTCCCTCTCTACTAGCCAGGTCTCATTGGGGTATTGAAGTTTTGAATCAGGTGTTCACACAAGACATGACATTTCCATTGGGCCACTCTGCAAAAAGACTTTTTTGTTAAAGTCTTAGCTTCATTAATGTTTTCTGTCACCAAAATAGGCTGGTATATACAGCCTATTAAAAAAATTCCATTATGCTGCTTCAGATCTATTTAAATAAACCCAGATTTGTTTTTTCATGCAGATCATGATGAAACAAACTCGCTACCCATTCTATTAAAGGTTTGCTGTATGTGATAAAAACTGATTGAGTGGGACTAGATAAAAGTGTTAGATTCATGAAAAATTAAGAGTTGTATTTCACAGACAGTGATGTTTTCTACCTTCAATGAAGCCTTTATTGTTGTTGTTGTCATTTTTATTGGTGGTGGTGCTGGTGGTGTCTGTGTGTGTGTGTGTGTGTGTGTGTGTGTGAGTGTGTGTTTAATGTCTCTTCTGTCCCATGAGTCTTTTGTTCTTTTTATTATCTTTGACTTGGCCCTTTCAAGACCTACCTACAATAATGAAGCTGCTGAGTGTGTGTGTTGGCAGCCCTTTTCAGTATTAAGTTGCACAGAAGCATTAATATGATTTGAGTAAGTTAATTTAATCTTAAAATTTATTTTAAGTTTTAAAATATTATCTTCTAATATAGTTGTCAATGGATACTGTTTTTGTAGTGACTTAAGGAGCTAATGTTTGCCAATGTCAGTTGTGCTGATTCCTTTATATACGAGGTGCTGCTTTGGCTGCTGACAGGCTACTTTTAAGGTGCTTGGATTAGGTGAAGGAGAGGTGTGAGGTAGATAGTTAAGTCAATGGAACTTTTCCAGCTACAAGTTTATTATTCATTCCATTCCTTTTCTAATTTTTTTTTCATTTTTTAAAAGCTCACTTCAAGATAAAAGCCATCTGTTTTATTCTAGGCTGCATTTAAGGAAGTCAGTGTGTATTTATTTATATTATACACCTAACAATGCCATGGATTATCTTTAAAATCGACTTACATTTTTCAGCAGTTTCTGCATCTAAATAGACTGAAATTTTAAAGTTAGGAGACTTAAAACTTTAGAAAATTTTTGGTTGAATCTCATCTTTACTTATTTAGTTAATTTTGCTACTAGAAGGAAGGAAATAAAAACAAAACTTGGGCCAACTCTGGAAGGTCTTTTTGCACCTAAAGCAGATGCTGGAAAATTGTCTCCCAGACACATCCAAGCCCAGACTTGATATGGACTCCAGTCCTTTCTTGTTTTCCCTCCTTTGAAAAGACTTTTTCTTGTATCCAATTTCAAATATGGCATGCTACTAAATGCAAAGGCAGTCTGTCTCACATTCAGGATTCCAAATTACAAAGGAATTCTGCTCCAGGGCCTATACTCAGTAAAGTGACTGCCTCAGTGGTGGAGCTGAAGTTGGTGACCAGAGAACTGATATTCCCTGTATTTCTGGAGGACCTGAAAGATGCTTGGAAAACTATCAGTGGAGTTGTAGTATAGCTTCTCCAAAGCTGGGCCCTCTTTGGGACACCCATTTCCTGTCTCATTAGGCTCTCTAGGTGTGGCATTGCTCCTTCAGTGGAGCTCCAGAGCCTCATGCCATCACTTCCTCAGAGTGTGGCAGTCTTAAACTGTAACAAGAAGGCCAGAAACATGTCTTTACTCATGTCTGCTAATCAACACTTGCTAGTCCTTGGGATTTCTTGTTAATGACTTCTCCATAGCCCTGTCTAAAATAGTAATCTTTGAATGTGGGTTTGTGCCTCAATGTTATTATAATGGTACAGAAAGAATGGGTGCATTAGTCATCCCTTTACATCTGGTGCTTTCTCAAGGAAACTTTTGTGCACCATATACTATGCAGGTGGATTTCTCACTGTTAACTTTGCCATCAGAAAAATGTATCACTCCAAGACAGCTGCTTTGAATTGAGGTTTGGCTTCTTTCCAATTTGTGGTAGATTCTGTGCTGAGGGCAAAAGCTGTCACTCATTAAAGGACAACATTTCTATTGATCATTGAACTTGAGTCCAGAAGGAATGGATGACATGGTGTGTGATGCAAGCAGAAGATGCTATATTGCAAACTTTGGGGTGTTTTAAGGAAAATGGTGGAATCTTGAGATGATAAATTTAAGTTAATTCAGACAAAGATAGTTAAATATCACATGATCTGCTAAAATAGGAGACACACTTTGGAAACAATTCAAAGATCAAAATAAACTTGTTAAGAAACTGAGAAGTAACTTCTATAGAAAGATGAAGAAATCTGAGGCACAGAGAAAAATAGGTGGAATGTTAAAATGACCAAGATGTGACATATAAGCATTACCTATCACAAACATATGGTAATAAATAATTTATAAAGAATGTTGAAAAAATTAAATGATAAAAGAAATTTGGAACATTTTCTAGTGAAAATGATAGACTACAATACTGGGAAGAAAAAGAAGGGGCATGTGTGATACAAAATGGAAAATGGGGGTGTTTACAAACCAGTTTATGGCAAATGTGAAAAGTTAAGAAACATACACAAGGATATAATTTAGAATAAATATTCAAGTAAGATGTTGAAGGTATAAGTTTACACCCTTTGATTGCTAATTGCTGAAAATATTGGATTTATCTATTGGCATTTCTACTTTTGACTCAGAAAATTATCTATTCATTTCAATTGACTATTTTTTATTTTTAGGAGAATCAATTTTGCATTCTCCATTCACTGTATGCTTGATAGTCTTTCACTGTCAAAGAAAGCTGGAAAACTTTTGCTCTGTATAAGTGAAATAATTTAGAAAATCTTAAATCATTGTTTATTTTTGTAAGAAAACAAGATTATAAATGTGTTAAATGGCATAAAAAAGAGAGGGAAGAAAATATTGTGTAAAACTAAAGAGAACTAAGAAATGGAGGGATTTTAGAGGGAATCTGGTGAAACAATAATTAAGGAATTTTTGGCACACACTGTCTACAACACATGTGTGGCTACAACAAATGCATCCATTATATAATAAACACTATTGATAAAAATGAATGAGACCTGCCACAGGAAACTTAGCAGAAGCCTGCATCAGGGGTAAGCTGCCCAGAACCTACAAAGTGGGCCCACCCCACCACCAGGAACTTAGCAGAAGCCTGCATCAAGTGCAGGCTGCCTGGACCCTCCACTGTGGGCCCACCTTGCCAGCAGGAACTCAGCAGACACCTGCATCAGGGGTAGGATGCACAGAACATCCACCATGGGCCACCCTGCCACCAGGAATTTAGTGGAAGCCTGCATCCTTGAAAATCGAGGAGGCCCGTCCAAGACTGAAAACAGCCCTGGACTGCTACAGATGGGCCCCCTCTCCCCTGGAACATCAGAAGATCTCAGCAGTATCCATTTAGTGTGAGAAAATTTGGAACTTTACCCCCAGGTGGCGAACTTGGACTACACCAGATTGACTGTATCAGTGTGGTGAGTATACCCCTAAAATAGAGGTGTACAGGGATAAATAGGGCCATTAGTAAAAACCCCCTCCAAATAACTGTGAGACTTTGGTGTGTCAGAAAGAGTGTGTGTGATCCCCTCCTACACATAGAAAACACCAGGCAGAGAAAATGACAAAATGAAAAAGCAAAATGCAGTCCCAAACCTATAGTTCACCAGAAGCAAGTATAGGAGACATTGAAATAGAGGACCCCAAAAGTAACACACTGGAAATCTCTGAAAAGATATGCAATGAAATAAAAAAACCAACTGCATCAGGCTATAGAGGAAATCAAATTAGACGTAATCTCCCATGTAAAGATAGAAATAACAACTTTAGTAAAGGAGTTGTTGAATGCAGCTAAAGAAGAACTAGCAAAAAAGGTACA
The DNA here is from genome assembly GCA_004027455.1 of Hydrochoerus hydrochaeris. Lineage (NCBI taxonomy): Eukaryota > Metazoa > Chordata > Mammalia > Rodentia > Hydrochaeridae > Hydrochoerus > Hydrochoerus hydrochaeris. Next base: position 5,987 of record PVLA01017632.1, read on the forward strand.
TGAGCATGGGAAACTGATTGAAACTTTGAATGAACAATATAGAAAACAAGCAGAATTCATGAAACAAACTCAAAGAGACATCCAAGGAACAAAAAATTCTATTGAAAGTGTGCAAAACCACCTAAAAGAAGCTGAGGATAGGATTTCGAACCTTGAAGACAGGACCACATTTAGTGATCAGGAAAAGATAGAACATTTAAAAATAACAAAGCAGCATGAAATGACAATCCAGAAGCTTCATGATGATGCCAAGAGCAACAATATAAGAATAATGGGCATTAGCAAAGATACAGGAATACAGGCAAATGACATACATAAATTATTTACAGAAATAATAGTAGAAAATTTCCCAAACATGGGGAAAGAATCTGATATGCAGATAAGTGAGGCATATAGAACACCAAACAGTCACAATCAACATAAATACACACCCAGACACATAATAATTAAGATCTCAGACATGCAGCATAAAAACAGAATATTAAAAGCTGGCAGAGAAAAGACACAACTCACCTACCAGGGAAAGCCTATTAGAATCACAGAATGCTTTTCAACATAAACCATCAAGTCAAGAAGATCTTTCGGTGAGGTAGTTCAAGCCTTGAAAGAAAACAATCTTCAACCCAGACTGATGTACCCAGCAAAACTTTCATTCAAATTGAATGGAGAAACAAGATACTTCCATGACAAAGAACAACTGAAGAAATTCATGTCCACCAAACCAACCCTAGAAAGAGTACTGAAGGATATACTAGACAGAGATAAAAATGACCACAATCCCCAAAACAACAACAGAAAGAAACGTCCAGGTAGGATAAGCAATTAAATAATGGGAAAAAGGGAAAGAAACAATTGAAACATAACATGACAAAGTCAAGCCAGTACATATCAGTGATATCCATAAAAATATATGGCCTCAATACATCTATAAAGAGAAATGGAATGGAGAATGGATCAAGAAAAAGGACCCCACAATATGCTGTATACATGAAACACATCTGACCCAAAAGGAAACTCATAGATTAAAAGTCAAAGGATGGAAAACAGTATGCCATGCAACAGGAACCCAGAAAAAAGCAGGGGTAGCTCTTTTATTTGCAGACAACGTGAAATTCAAACCTAAAATGATTAAAAGAGATAGAGAAGGTCACTACTTACTTGTTAGTGCTAAACCTGAAGAGGAAGAACTAACAATTACAAATATATATGCACCAAATACAGGAGCACCCAACTATATAAGACAGATACTAATGGACAGGAAAAACCAAATACACAAGAACACAATTATAACAGGAGATCTTATCAGCCCATTGTCACAAACAGTTCAACTAGACAAAAAGTCAGCAAAAAAAATAATAGAACTGAAGCATACCTGTGAGCAGTTGGTAGACATTTACAGAATATTCCACCCAACCACATGAGAATACACATTCTTCTCAGCTGCACATGGAACATTCCCTAAAATAGACCATATATTATCCCATAAAACATTCTTAAGTAAATGCAATGGTATTTAAATCATACCATTCATATCTGAGCATAGTGCACTTAAATTGGAAATTAATGGCAAAAGAAATTATAAAACCTACATAAATACTTGGAAAGTAAATAACAGCCTTTTGAACAACCAGTGGGCTACAGATGAAATTAAACAAGAAATAAAACAATACCTATAATTCGAAGAAAATATAGAAACAACATACTATAATCTATGGGATGCAATGAAAGCAGTCTTAATAGGGAAATATATAGCAATAAACTGTCATATCAAGAAAACAGAATGAGCACAAGTAAATATCCTAATGCTCCACCTCAAGCCTCTAGAAAAAGAAGAGCAAGCTAAACCCAAATCTCATAGAAGAGAGGAACTTGTAAAGATTAGAGCAGAAATCAATGCATTTGAAACTAAAAAAACAATAAAAAAGTATTAATTAATCAAAAAGCTGTTTTTTGAGAGAATAAATAAAATTGACAAACCACTAGTTAACCTTATCAAGAGAAAGAAAGAAAAAACCCAAATTCATGCAATAAGAACTGAAAAGGAGAAAATTACTACAGATCCTCTGGAAACTCAAAAGATCATGAATACCTACCTTGAAAATCTTTACTCACATAGAGTGGAAAGCACAGAGGAAATGGACAGATTTCTAGAAACATATGAACTACCAAAGCTCAACAAGAAAATATAGCAATTTTGAACAATCAAATATCAGCTATTGAAATTGAAAATGTAATTCAAAACTTACCAACAAAGAAAAGCCCAGGTCCAGATGGATTCACAGTTGAATTCTACAAGAAATGTAGAGAAGAGTTGATGCCAGTACTCCTTAAACTCTTCAATGAAATTGAGAAAAAAAAATCTTCCCTAAATCATTCCTGGAGGCAAGTATTACTCTGATAAAAAAATCAGACAAAGATCCAACCAAAAAAGAGAACCATAGGCCAATCTCACTAACGAACATTGATGCAAAGATTCTCAACAAAATAATGGCAAATAGAATGCAGCAAATCATCAAGAAGATTATACATCATGACCAAGTAGGGTTCATTCCAGCAATGCAGGGATGGTTTAACATATGGAAATCAATAAATGTAATACACCACATCAACAGAGCCAAAAATAAAAACCACATGGTCATCTCAATAGATGCAGAAAAATCTTTCGACAAAGTCCAACACATGTTAATGAAAAAAAACTCTTCAGAAACTCGGAATACATGGCGTCTACCTCAACTTTTAAAGGCCATCTATGACAAACCAACAGCCAACATTATACTACATGGACAAAAACTGAAAGCTTTCACTTTAAAATCAGGAACAAGATAAAGATGTTCACTCTCACCACTCCTTTGCAACATAGTTCTGGAAACAGTAGCCAGGGCAATCAGACAAGAGAGAAAAGTAAAAGGAGTAAAGATAGGAAAGGAAGAAGTTAAATTATGACTATTTGCAGATGACATGATACTTTATATAGAAGACTCAAAAAACTCCATTAAAAGACTGCTAGAGCTAATAAACAAGTTCTGTAGTGTAGCTGAATACAAACTCAATGCTTAAAAATCAATAGCATTCCTGTGCACAAACAAAAACTCACTGAGAGAGAAATTATGGAAATATCACTCTTTACAATAACATCTAAATAAATGAAATATTCAGGAATCAGCCTAACTAAAAATGTAAAAGACCTATATGCTGAAAATTATACTACACTGAAAAAGGAGATTGAAGAGGATATTAGAAATTGGAAGGACATTCCTTCCTCTTGGTTAGGAAGAACCAACATTGTGAAAACAGCTATACTCCCAAAACTCTTATACAGATTTAATGCAATCCCAATCAAACTACAATTGACATACCACACATATCTAGAGAAAACACCCCTAAAATTCATTTGGAAACAGAAGAAACCTAGAATAGCAAAGGCAATTCTAGGCAACAAAAGCAAGGCAAGAAGCATCTTAATTCCTGAATTGAAAGAGTACTATAAAGCCACAGTAATAAAATCAGCTTGGTAATGCTAAAGAAATAGACCTGAGGATCAATGGAATAGATTAGAAGATGCAAGCCCAACTACAAAGACACTCAGCCCCCTGATATTTGACAAAGGGGCTCAATATGTCCACTGGAAGAAGGATGGTCTCTTTAATAAATGTTGTTGGAAAAATTTGCTCTCTACATGCCAAAGACTGAAACTAGATTGAAGCCTATCACCATGCACAAAACTAAAGTCTAAATGGATCAAAGACCTCAATATTAAAACAGAAACACTAAATCTACTGAAAGACAAGGTAGGTAGAAATCTTGGAGATATAGGGGTAGGCAGAGAATTCATGAAAAAAATGCAAAATGAACGGGAAACACTTCAAAGTTTCAATAAATGGGATCTCACATTATTGAAATATTTCTGCACTTCAAAGGAAATCAACAACAGATTGAAAAAAAACCAACAGAGTGGGAAAAAATTTTAACCAGCAACCCCTCAGACAATGTACTTGTGTCCAGAATATATAAAGAATTGAAAAACATCAAGCCTCCCATATTCAAAGACCCTCTCCAGAAATGGGTATCTGAGATGAACACACAGTTATCAGAGAAAGTTATACAGATGGCAAATAAATACATGAAGAAATGTTTGCCAACACTGGTCATTCGAGAAATGTAAATTAAAACAGCACTGAGATTCCACCTTTCTCTGGAAAGAATAGCTTCCATCAAGAAATCAACTGATAACAAATGTTGGCAAGGCTGCAGGGAAATAGGAACACTGCTCCATTGTTGGTGGGAATGTAGAGTGGTGCAACCATTATGGAAATCCATATGGAGAATTCTCAGAAGACTAGGATTGGAAGTTCCATTCAATCCAGCTATCCCCATCCTGGCTATTTTCCCCAAAGTACTGAAAAGTTCATATCACAGTGATATATGTGCACCCATGTTCATATTTAGCTGCACAATTTGTGATAGCTAAATCCTGGAAACAACCAAGATGCCCATCAACTGCAGAGTGGATGAAAAAGATGTGGTATTTTTATACAATGGAATATTATTCAGCTATAAAAAGGATGATCTTGAGACCTTCCTAGGCAAATGGAGACAACTTGAGACAATCCTCATTAGTGAAATAAATAAGAATCATATTTATAAATATCATATTGTGTCTCTAGTGTAAAATGTAAATAAGAGCTACAAGAGTAATAAAACCAAAATGTTTAATTGCTATTGTAAGAAAGAGGGGAAAAGAAAGTGCTGTAAGCAATATAACTGCATTTAAGTTTGAGTGTATAAAATAGATGACCATATTGCTGAATCTTTGTTGCATCTTTGAGCAAAACTGTTTGTAGTCTGACTGTTTGAATATTTTCTATGTACCATTTAACTTTGTAACTTGAACAGCTACATCCAAGATGACAGTATGTAATTTATAATTTACTGATTTCTCAGTGGGGCTTTTTCTCATTCTCCTTTTACTTTCTTTCTTTTAGAATTCTGTATTGTTGCTACCCTTTTTCTGTTTTGTTTTTTTTCTCTTTAAATAAATTTTTAAAAATGTATAATTGCTATTGTAAAAAAAGATGAAATAGGAAGCACTATAAAAGATATAGCTGTATGTATGTTTAGATGTTTGGGTTTGATGATTATATTTCTAGGTTCTTTTTGGATTGTTGAACAGATTTGTTTGAACTCTCACTGCTTTAGTGTCCACTTTGTGTGCTTTAATCCTGTAAATTGAATAACTCTTTCTAAAAGAACAATATGTAATATATCAACTAGTGATTTCTTACTATTTATCTTCTTTTCTTGAAATTCTGTAATATTACTACCTTTTTCCTGTTTTTTTCTCTTTAAATAAAAAAATGAAAAAAAAATGAATGACAACCCCAAAATATGAAAATGTTAGAAAAATTTCACACAATGGAAGGTATGAGAAACTCACTAACAGGATCCACATGAATGATGTTGTTTTTTCTTTCAGAAAAGAGCAGAACACAATAAAATCACACACATTCTCACCACAGGGAAATGTGTCTTCCAACTTCCAAAGAAATGTCCAGGAGCTGGAGCAGTAATCAATCTGCTCATAGATCAGGAAAGCAGAGACCTAGACAGTGTGGATTACATTCACACAGCATAAGATCCTATATGGAGAACAGAACTTCTCATGGCACTCAACATTTCACATGATCACAAAGCATCATGAATATAAAAAGCATTATCTGAGTATATGGAAAAAATGGTAGCTGATGAAGAGTTAAAAACACAACTGAGCACTGTCCCATGAGCTACCATAATCTTTTAAGTGCATGTTTATTACCAGACTTGCAGAGCATACTCACATCTGCTGTGGACTCTGCCTGCTTGAGGGTCCAGTCACAGTGCTGTTTATACAGTAGGAGGAAATTCAAATAAGGCCTCCCTGTGCTAATGAAAACCAACCCAGCCCTGACCCTGCAGTTCTGGACAGGGGTCGATCCCTGGATGCCTAACTATTACCACTCAGTTATCAGGACTGAGCACAGATGATCACTATGGATTTGGGGCTGAGTTGAGATTTCCTGTTTGCACTCCAAAAAGTTTCATTATGGAGAACAAATAATAAGGGTTGAGGAATAGGACATGACTGGGATAAACAGTGGACATGTGTCACAGTTTCCTGACCAGGATGTCATTGTATTTTCAGATGTCCAGGCTGAGGAGCAACTGATAGAGTCTGGGGGAAGCTTTGTGCAGTCTGGGGATTTCCTGAAACTCTCCTGTGCAGCTTCTGGATTCACATTCAGTAGCTATAGCTTGCACTGTTTCTGCAAAGCTACAGGGAAGAGGCTAAAGTGGATCACATACATGAGTCGTGATAGTAGTTACAGAAGCTATGCAGACTCCATGAATGGCTGACTCACCATCTCCAGACAGAGGGGCAAGAACACATTGTATCTGAAAATGAGCAGCCTAATACCTGAGGACAGGCCTCTGTGTCACAGTGCAGCAGACACACAATGAATGGACATCAAGATGAGCCCATACAAAAACTATCCTGACTCGGAACCAGAAGGGGAGCTCTTTGCATGAGGAAAGATATGGCACCAGGAGCAGGTGCAGGAAAGGAAGCTGGCATGTGAAGGCTTTGATTTGGCCTCTAGGACCTTCTTTCTGTTTTAACATTCTGTAACCTCAGGAGACCCTGAATTATATTGCCTTCAGGGGACTTTTAACCTATCTGAGGTCAAATAAACATTCTCAGTTAAAATTAATTGCATTTCACTTAATGGGTATACATTGCCATCTCAAGGAAACTTAAAAATTTTGTGCAATGAGATTTCTTTTAAGTGTCAAGTCCACTCATTCTTGTAATGCTGGAACGTGTGAGGCTGAGGCAGGAGAATCAATTGCAGGTGTGAGATCATCTCATGCTACAAACCGAACCAGTGCCAGTCTGACCTGAATAGTGAGACCATGTCTTCAAAAGACAAAAAAAGTCAAATGAACATCATCTGTAAAATAATTTGATAGTTTATTTTGAAGATGAGACATTGTCAAATACCAAAATAAATGCTTCAGAGTAAGAAATTAAATCCATGACATTCCTGTTTATAAGATCTGAAAAATGAGGTTCAGTCTTCACCTTGGCAATGTAAGAATACCTGATCCCCAAGCCCAGCCCCAGCCCCATTAAGAGTCCTCTGCTCAGGGAGGAGGGGAGAGAGGGCAGCTGGTTGAATTCAGGACAGAGCCTATGTGTTCCATTGAACTCTTTCTGTCCAAGGGCACTAGCAGGATTTGGGCCTGCACTTTCCTTTTGGACCTTAGAAATTAGGAATTCATAAAATACAGCATGGTACAGTGTAAACACCCTCTCTCACCACTTCTGATCTCTCTTTCTCTCTATTCCACCTCATTTGAATCTGTTAAAAAATGAAGAATATGTAAGAATAAATACTCCAGTTTCACAGATTCAGAATTTCCTTCCTAAACTGATTTTCACAATTCTGATTATACTCACTTAGTTTACTTTATAACAGTCTCTTCTCAGTTGATTCTGCATTTATCAGTGGCATATACTTTAATTTAAAATAACACAAATACACCTCCATTCATAATGTAATTTTTATGATCTTCTTTGAAGCAGGCACATAATAGTCAGAAGACATTTGTGAGCCATATGAACTGCAAACATGTACACATAAGATTAAATCTTCTTAAAAGGTGGATCAGGAGGAGTTCCTGGTGACCAGGCTAGATGAATCACAATTAGTATATAACCTGTACCCCAAATCTAGGGTGAAGCATAATATAATCCTCATAACATGGAGCTTTATTCAGCTGTTAGGTCTAAAGCTGGACAAGCTGAGCTGTGAAAAATCCTAGGCAGCATTGATGAACATGTGGTATATGTGGTATTTATTTTTCTTTAAACAAATGATGCTAGTGCATGAATATTTTTTCTAAACTAAAAGTTCAGTATAGATTTTTAATGGAAGTAGTGACACTTTGATATGAAGAAGTGATTTGGGTTGCATTTTGGCATTCCTCTCTAAAGTCTTATCCATCCTTGCTCCAGAATAAGCTTTTGGACTTTACATGTCTCCTTTAGCTCATATGTGGACCTCATTCCCAGGACATAAATATTAAAATGTGAGACTTATATCAATGATTGGTGCATGAAGACATCAATGTGTTAAAGGGGTTTGTCCATTGATGAGATCTCAGTTGACTGACCTGAAAAAAGGCAGAAGTTCATTTGAGGAAGTAGGTCATGGCCATGTACTTGCAACTAGTGACATGTTGAGCAGCACAGATACCACTCCCTGTTAGTGGAAACCTAAAATGTTGAACCTAAATTGAAGACACACTGACAGCCTTTCCAAAGCCAGGTACCATTGTAAAGCACAGCTGTGTGAACCACATGCTGTAGGTAACCATGAGACATAAAGTTGAAGGAGAAAGACTTGGAGAATCTCATCAGTGGGTGCTGTGGCCAGTCCCATAGGAGAAAAATTTTCTGGGGTGCTGTTGAGCAGTGGGGTGACTGCAGCTAAAAGTACTGTACTATTTATTACACAAATCCTGCAGAGAGGAATTTAATGATATCAAAAAATGATCATTCTCAAGGAAGTAGACAATTAAACTCTTCTAATCCTTACATAGTTCATACATATATAAAAACATCACACCATACCCAAATTGTGTGTAATTTTGATATGCTTAAATATCAGTTCAAACAGAATCAAAACAAAATTAAAGGAAACAAAAATGCTACCAACTGGAAAATAATTAGCAGGAGAATTGTAAAGCTATTTCAATCATAACTGCCCCACAGAGAAAATAAATTTCACTCAATACATGAATGAATAAACAAACTATGGAACAAAGTTCTTCAAAATTAGTTATGCTTTATGTTGTTAAATATGGATATGGTTTTTTGTTGCCTCAGTATTCTCACACACAAAGACTGATGCAGTTCACTCTTCCATGCAGGTTTTCTCAACAGCCAGTTTTTAAATTCTCTAATTCTTCAGAATGGGTGTGTTGACTTCCTTCTCAAGTCCTCATAGTGGTAAAGTGTCCATATTTGGAGTGAGTCACAAAGCCTAGTGAGAGGATCTGCATCCTGTGAGGAGGATACTTGTGCCCTATTGCACCTCCCTGACTACCCATCTTGGGTTCTATCTAGTGCATCAGGGAGATCAGGGAGTCCCTCCTTCAAAGGGGAAACTCCTTTCAAATATGTGTCATGTATGGAAGCCATAAATCAAAATGCCATGTCCCACAGCCTTTGCCTTGTCACTAGCTGTCATCTGCTGAAGATTTCAGATATGACTTGTCTATGGTCAACTTCTTGCTAAGGGCCTGGTGTGAATGAGGAAATTTTCTTGTCTCAGGGCCAGAACATTATTCCTTTCTGTAGATGGAGACACTGAAGAGGAAATTCTGAGGAATTTTCCAGTCATATCAGATTAAAACAGAACACAAGAGTCACTCTGTTTCCAGTTACCTGGACCAAGACAGATTCTGAACCACCATCAAGAATGCTATCATGAAGAGGCTTTCCAAAAATCAAAATGACAGCCACAGCACAATGGCCTGATAGCAGAAGGAAATGCTCAAAACTTCCTTACATGACCAACCCCTCCAGCACAGTGCCATGCAAGTCACAGGAATAGAAATTCTTGGGTAAGACTGCATCTCAGATTACTGTTGTTAGGCTCAGCAGCTACACCTACACAGCACCAGGTCTCAGGAACCAATGACAGTCACTGTGGATCAACCTCTTTGATCACCCAGATACACAAACACTGAGCCCAGGCAGAAAAAAATGTTCTTACAGTCTTGGTCAGTATGGAGGTCTCCCTGCAGGCACAAGGCAGTTAATGTGGACCCTTCTCTGCTTGATGAGAGATCCTTTGGATGAGGGCCCTGGGGTCTTTAGGTTATTCAGGGGCCTGGGATTGTAATGGACAACACTTCCCATGAAGCCTCTTGTCTTCAGCAATCCTGTCTGAAATGAACATTTGGATGTCAGGACATTTCCTGCTAACACCTGACCAGACACTTTCCTTAACCTGCAAATTCACGTATGGTTCTATTGCAGTAGCTGCTTCTGTAATTGGATTCAGCAGCTTCCTGAAAAACTCTATAATGGATGGTGTTGGAAACCACTATAAAGTGGCTCTGAGCAGGATTTAAAATTAACTAATTGGCTCTCTTTGCTTATCTGTGAGTCTGTCCTAGGTTTTGGCCCCTTGCCTGGGTATGGGAACTGATTCATAGAATTGAACTTCTATGAATCACTGGCCCTGCCTGAGGCCTGTAATGGTCTGTTTGGCCAGAGATGCTTTAAAGGGCAAGATAAGAGCACAGCTGAAAACTCCTTGGCTCCAGCACTAATTAATTTAATAGAAACTGCAGCAGAAGGATTCTTACTCCTGCTGTCTCATGCCTACCATAAATGTCATCCTGGAGATAAGACCATTCTCCTAAATTGGCATAATTTACTACTTGGAGAAGTTGTTGAAGTTGCCCCCAAGTTCCTGCACATTTCCCACAACCCTTTCCTCATTTTCCTGACACTTCGTTGTGCCTGATACGTATAGGTGGTCAAGAGAATTCTTTGTCTTGGCCTTCAAAGTCTGAACTCAGATAAAGGGTTTTGACCCTCCTGGAGCCATAAATTACACCACTTGCTAACTTTATTTAACCCTTTCACTTACATTGGTTTTGGAAATTGGGGATCTTTAGGTCAGGACCCAATATCCAAGGTCCTGCTTTTTACTTATGCTTTCCTCAGTTTTCTG
>PVLA01017633.1:0-16779 GCA_004027455.1 Hydrochoerus hydrochaeris
CTCCTGTCTCATGCAGGAAAATATCACTGAAGAAAGTGGCTTTAGCAACTGCAGCTCTGACGACTTCTACCATTTCCTTCATCAACACAGAGGGGCCTGCCTATTCAACAAGCCATGGCACAAACAGGCCCATCGCAGGCGCAGGGCTGCCACTTGTGGAAATGGTGTGGTGGAGGAGTCAGAGCAATGTGACTGTGGTTCTGCTTGTGACAAAGACCCATGCTGTGAACCAACATGTACACTGAAGAAGCATGCAGAGTGCAGTCATGGACTCTGCTGCGACAACTGTAATTTTAAAAAGTAGGGGGACATATGTCATTTTGCTCTTGATGAATGTGACCTCTCAGGATACTGTGATGGTACTTCTGCAGAATGTCCTGAAGACAGCTACAAGCAAGATGGCACACTGTGTAGTAGAATTTACTTTTGCTTTGGGGGTCAGTGTAAGGACCCTGACAGACAGTGCATGAGGCTTTTTGGGTATCCTGCAAGATCTGCCCCAGAGGACTGTTACATGTCAATGAACCGTGAAGGGACCCGGTTCGGACACTGTGGCCATCCCAGTAAGACCAATCCAGAATACATTCGTTGTAGTGGTAGCGATGTATTTTGTGGAAAACTTGTATGCACAGATGTTGAAGTCCTGCCACTAGTGCTGTCGGATTATACACTGATCCAGCACCCTTATGGAGATGACTGGTGCTGGAGCATGGATACTTATAACACTATTGGTTATGTGGAAAATGGCAGTTACTGTGCCCCAGATAAGTTATGCATTGATTATATCTGCAGTGAATATTCTGTGTCCCACCAAGAGTGCGATACAGAGTTACTGTGTCATGGGAATGGAGTATGCAATAATTTAAAACACTGCCATTGTGATGATGGCTTTGCACCTCCTGACTGTGTACATCCAGGATATGGGGGTAGTATGGACAGTGGTCCTGTTGTTAAGTCACCTGAGAAAAAATTAAATACAAATCCCCCTTATTTTGCTAATTGGCCTACAGACTTGAACATCAGAGTGGTAATACTCATAGTCCCTTCATTACTTATCACTTTACTGTGTTGCCTGCTTCTAATAGGTTATCTCTGGTCTGATGTAGAGATGGTGTCATCAGAGGATTCAGAGGAATCATTAGATTATTCAGAAATCTCATTAGAGGTATCAGTCGAGACCTCAGAACCCACAGCACCACCACTCAAAAAAAGACCCAAAGGGGCCCTACCACCCAAGGCAGCACCACCTGAGGCCCCGCCACCATTGCCATTACCACCCCCCAGCGCCCCACCACCTCCATCACCCAAGGCCCCGCGGCCACCACCACCATCCAAGGCCCCACCACCTCCACCACCCAAGGCCCCGCCACCTCCACCTAAGGCCCCACCACCACTCACATTGGCTCTGCACCCAAAGCCCCAGGAAAGCAAGCACCAAAACAAGGAGCAAGTGAAGGGCAGGAAAACCCAGAGGTAGAATTTTAATGGAGAATGAAGCCAATACACTACAATACCTTAGAGAACCAAATGTGAAGTAACAATTTCTATCTGCTGTGGCATTGACTGGACTATAGCTTACTAAAGGGGAGCAGAGATTACCCCATTTTAAATATACATTGAATGATAAAATTGGTTATATTTTCATATATGAAATCATACATAAAACAGTCCATATTTTTGCCTTTTTACTTTTCATGAAACAATTTTATTTAAGCTCTTTTCATGGATCACTGCTATCAATGTTTTGTATCAACAGGGCCAATTTTGAGTCACCTGAAATCGAGCGTCAGAGTATGCCAGCTTCCATCTGCATTGTCTGACACTGTAATTATGCCTACCTGCTATACCTGGGTTACTCATCCCAGTCATAACTGTTTTATTACCACTGTTACTCGTGATTTGAATACACTATTTTACTCTGTCAGTTTCTATTTATGAAATATTGGTAATTTTTTAATAATTAAAAGTTTTTTTTTTCTTTCCCCAGGTAAGGCAACATTCCAGACTCTTAGGAGCCTAGTACCTGAGGTTCCTTTGTTTTGAGCTTCTCTGTAAGGGGTTAGATCTATCCATGGATGTCTAACAAACCAGTGTGAGTGCCTGGGGGAGGGCAGCTAACCTAGGCAGGAAACCCTTGGCATAGTGCTGAGTTCATGTTTGAAGTATTCCTTTTATTTTCTCTTAATTTTTTCTATTGAATTTGATATTCTGTATACTAATATCTATAGGAACATCTCTATGTTTTACAGAACTATGATGTAATGGTTACTAAAGCAAACACAGAGCAATCATTCTATTAGAGTATAATATTACGCTTTCTGTGCCACGTTAAATATTTTACATTTAAAGTCTTAATCTTCCCAAGTTCTCTTTGAAAACTCCAATTTGTATATGAGAAAAGACAGGCAAAAGGGCCAGCTGGGTGTGTGGCACATGCCTGCAATCCCAGTACTCAAGAGGCCAACCCAGAAGGATCACTTTGAGTTCAAGGCCAGCCTGAGGTACATTCTTAATTGCCCAGAATATAGCCTCTTTCTTAGTGGCTACTGAAACAAAAGCCCTTCAAGTAGAACTGACTTCTACCAAGAAACTCCTGCATTGTGTAGCAATTAGGGATTAAAGTGTCCTTAAAGTATGCAATTAATTATAGAAGCAGTGAGTCCTTCGCAATTCTTGTGATTTGCTAAGCAAGAGATGTTGGGAGCTTTAGTATGCAGTTGAAGTGGTTGTGGCAGAAACAACCTGGTATCCAAGTATTTTGAGGAAAACCAAAAGGATTTTCTGATAGAGCAAATGTACAGTTGTGACAGAAAAGGAGGGTTCTAGGGCTTTGCATTCTTGTAGCTGCCATTTACCAAGATGGGGGTGAGTGTGGAAAGCACAAGTGTTGGACATGTTTATATATTCACTGTGATATCTGCTGGACACCCAAGGGTATGTTCTCTGAGCAGTGAGATAACTGGGTCAGGAGTTCTGGAGGTGAGTCAGCCAGGGATATGTATTTGACAGCTTTCCATGCAGAGTTCATACATCAAGCAAGGGGGCTGGTTGTCATTGCCTAGAGAACAAGTACAGCTGGAGACGGGATCTGAGGACTTGATCAAGCCTTGGTTCCGTGTGTACATGTTACTAAGATTCTGGAAGGAGGTCAGAGGGGACATGTCCAGTTAAGACAAGTATACTACCAAAAGAGAGCTCTATCCGGAAAACCTAGAGGCAAAAGTGCTTCTAAAAGTTTTACACTAAAGATCATTTTACTGGCAAATTCTCATTGTCCACCTTCAACACATATCCAGAATGTGATCTCTTGCCAGCATCTCCAACCCTCCATAACAGTGCAGGTCTCTGTCAGTTCTCTCCCAGACAATTGCATAAATCATTGACTTGTTTCTGCTTTCACCCTGACTCCCTTAGAAGCCTATGCTCTACTCAGCAGGCAGAGTGATTCTTTTAAAATGTAATTCAGATCACTGGTGAACTTGAGCCTCACTAGTATTCAGAGAAATGCAAAATGTATCACTACCTATGACAGCTCTGGAAAAATGTAAGACTCACAATACCAAGTGTTGTTGAGAATGTATGGTGTTAGAGATCCCTATCCTGCTTTGGAACTAAATTGACACATCATTTTGAAATACAGTTTGATATTTTCTAGTCAAATTTACACTTTGCCCATCTCATGACCTAGCATTCTATTTCTATATGTGCATCCTAGAATACATATATGTCTGTTACGGACATTACTGACATTGTTCATAGTACTCCCTAAAATAAAAGGGTAGAATAGTAGAATCATTAGTGAATTGTTAGATACACAGAAATACTGCTGTGCAACAATGGAAAGAAATGTACTATGGCTTTGCACAATAACATGGAGTATAAGAAAAAATAACATGGAGGAAAATTAAAGTCAAATAAAAGAAGCCACATGTTGGGTGTAGTGGCACACACCTGAAATCCTAGGACTCAGGAGGCTGAGGCAGGAGGATCACCATGAGTTGAAGGCCAGTCTGGGCTACAAAGTGCATTCAAGGCCAGCTTTAACTGCAGAGTGAAACCTTGTCTCAATAAGACAATGAATAAATAAGTAAATAAATCTATATATAAGGTTGTAATTGTATGTATTATAAAAGTCTAAAGACAGGTAAAATGAAATTACATGTTCTAAGTTGTGTATTTAGAGCGCAAAACTAAGAAACATGAGAAAATTGCTGCCACAAAAAGCAAGACCATAGTTATCTCAAGGAATGATTTGTAAATATAAAGGAGCACACGGGTTACTTCTGTGGAAGTTAAAGTATTAATTCCTTGATGAAAGCTATGGTTACACAGTTCTTATATTTTTTAAAGGTCCCTGAAATGTACATCTGTTTTTCCAAATGCACTTTTCAGTGCATGTGCTGTATTTCACAATTTAAAGTGTTACATGAAGAAGAAGAAAGCCCCTGCAGCATCCTACAGCTTTGGGACCAGGCACATCCAAGCTCAAGTTTCCTCTGTGAGCACCTGTGAGGAACTGGGGAAGGTCTCCACAGCTCACAGCCTTGGGATGACAGCTCCTGGTGCAAAGCCTGGGCTTTGGATGCATCTATCTTTGAGACCTGGCAAAAGTCTTAGTTGTTTCCATTTCTTTCCCACAGTTCTAGGAGTGTGGTTTCTAGCAGAGCCCACCCCTGAAACATCTGTACTCACTCTGGGGGAACTAAGAAAGGTCTCCTCTTCAATCCACAGCCTTGAGACTGTGGCTGCTGATGCTAAAAGCCCAGCATCACCTGTGCCTGTCCCTTGGAACTGGAGGAAGTCTCAAGTGTGTCCCTTGGGGGAAAGTCTTAAGTGTGTCACAGCTTCCAAAACAAAGCTATCAGGGACTCAAACCTTAGCATGACCTGTGATCACTTGGCACAACTTGGGAAGTCCTCTCCTCAGTCTCAGCCTCCAGACTGCAGCTGCTCATCCAAAGAGCCCTGGCACTCCCCAATCTGTGCCTAGAGACCAGGGGAAGGTCCCACCTACATCCTGAAGCTCCAGGATCATGACTACCAATGCGATAAACCTTGATCCAGTCAGAACTTGTCCTGTGTGATCTAGCAACATCCTTGTCCTGCAACTCCAGGACTGCAGATAACAGCCACAAGGCCTGTTGCCACCTGCACTTGACCAACAGGGCATAGGGGAGATCTCCATGTGGTACACCTCTAGGAGTCTAGAGACCAGTGCTATTAGCCCATATGTTAACTGCAGGCCAGGAGGTCTTCACAGCCTACCAGACTTGGGACCATAGATGCTGGTGCCAAAAGTCCTGGATGTTATTTGTGCTTGTACCTTGGGAGCTAGAGAAGGCTCTACAGGGGTTCCATGGGTCTAGGAAAGTGGCTGACAGAACCACAAGCCCCAACCACACACCCACAAGCACCTCATGGGGCCTAGGGAAAGTCTCCTCTGTGTTCCGCAACCTCAAGTTCATGGCTGCTGGTGCCATAGATCCCAGTATCACCTATGCTCATCCAGCAGAACCTGGAGACGATTCCATCCCCTACTGTGGCTCCAGAACTATGGCTGCTGGTGTAACAGGCCCAGATACCTCCTGCATTCATTTTGAGTGCCCCAAGGAAGGTCTCTTTCACATTTTATGGCTTAGAGTCTGTGGTTATTGATGGCACAACCCTTTGTGTTACCTGTGCTTGCTACAACAGACCTGGGACAGTTCTCCCCACATCTTGCACCATCAAGATTGTGGCAGCTGTGAACATAAGCCTTAGTACTACCAGTACCCTGCTGTGTGGAGCCTAAAGACATGCAATTTTGGAAGTTGTAGAAGCTGCAGTCTACACTATATAGACATTCACTGACACTGCTGACACCAATCAAAGCCAAATAAATCATAGAAGCTATCCTTTTGAGCTTACCTATACTGAAGCCAAAGTGCCTACTTTACAGAACCCAATATCTAATCTAGTTAAAAGTATCTTTTTCAAGCCGCCAGCATGCTGCTCTGGTAAGTGGCTGTGGCCTGGCAAGCCACGGCCGCCCCAGGGTGAGAAACATATCAGTGTTTCCTGAGACCAGCGACACACCATGTTGGACCTTTGGGGCGCTGGGAAAATAGGCAACAAGTTCACCCCTCTGGTGGCGGCTGTGAGCCTACCCTGGTGCGGGCTAAGAATCAACATCCATCCCCACCCCCCCATCCTCCCAGCAAGTGAGCCGGAGATCTGAGCATGTCTTGCAAGTTTGACTATATGTGATATAGCAAATAGGGGGTATTTTCTTCTGCCATCTCTTTGAGGTCAAATATTTTTATCTCTGTTTTGCTCTGTTTTGATCAATGGTATTGCTCTATTCAATATTCTGTTCTTGTAATTTTGGTATTTCCTTCGATATTGCTCTGCCTGATTGAAGGAACAACTTTTTTTTTTTTTTTTTGGTCTTTTTTGAGACAGGGTCTCACTATGCAGTTCAGGCTGGCCTTGAGCTCACTTTGTAGCCCAGGCTGGTCTTGAACTCACAACGATCCTCCTGCCTCAGCCTCCCAAGAGTGCTGGGATTACAGGCATGAGCTACCACGCCCGGCTTGAAGGAACAACTATTGTGAAGGAAACCAGATGTACTATTGTGCCTATTGTTGTTGTCCAGGTGGCCTGCTGTGAGATTCTGTGCCAATTTCACTGCACTGACTCAGTTGGCTATGTCCTGTCTTGTTCTGCTGTATTTTACTACCTTAAAAATAAATAAATAAATATATTATTAAAAAAGTATCTTTTTCTATAATAGCTACTTTATAAAACTGGAAGACACAAGTGTTACAGCACTTGTGCAGACATCAATGTAGGGACACAAGAAACGAGAGAAAATATGAAACTAATTCTGCAGAAATAGGTCACAGTTTGAGGGAAATCTATGAAATCTCTAAAGAATTCAAAATAATCATTCTTAGGAAACTCAGTGATATGCAAGTATATACAAGTAAACAATACAAAGAAATGAGAATAACAATTTAGGATATATATTAGTAATTGACCAAAGAAACAGACCAATGAAAAAGAAACAAGCTGGGTATGGTGGTGTATGCCTGTAATCCCAGCTACTTGGGAGGCTAATACAGGAGGATTACAAGTTCAGGTAGTCTCGTTAGCATACTTAGACTCTGTCTTTTTTTTTTTTTTTTTATATGTATCAGGGATTGAACTCATGATCTTGTGCCTGCCATGCAGGCGCTTACACTGCTGAGCTAAATCTCCGGCCCCTAGACTCTGTCTTAAAATAAAATTAGAAAGGCTGAGGATATAGTTCAGTGGCAGAGCAGTTGCTTAGCATGTATGCAGCTCTGGGTTCAATTTCCAGTATAATCATAAATCTTGGAGCTGTGGGTTTGATCCCCAAAATGCCCTCCCACCAAATGAGCACTTCAGTAACAGACTAAAAAGAAGAATGAACTTAAGGACAGGTCTTCTGAATTAATCCAGTCACATGCACACAAAATTGAGAAGAAAAATAAACAAGACAGATGGGGGAAAAGGAAGAAGGGAAAGGAAGAGAAGTGAAAGAAAAAGAAAAGGAAAAGAAAGGGAGGTGGGAGAAAAGGAAGATGAATGAGGAAAGTCTATAAGATTTAGAGGCTACTGTTAAATACTTTATGGGAATTTGAGAAAGTAAAGAAAAGGGTAAGAGCCCTGAAAACCTGGTTCATGAAAAAAAAAAGCCACAAATCTCCTGCATCTTCAAAGTCATATGGCTTTCTAGATACAAAAGGCTCAAAACACCCCAACTAGTCTAGCATTACAAGGCACTGGGTACAATACCTAGCACCACCCTTCCTCTACCAAAAAACCCCAACTAGATTCAGCCAAAATAAACCACTACCAAGGCACATCATTGTTAAAATGTCAAACGTGCAAGACAGAATTCTAAAACTAGCACACGCACACACACACACACACACACACACAAAGTGTCAAATCAAATATAAAGGAATTACCATTTAGATATATAGCAGAAACTATACAGATCAGAAGAGAACGGAATGATATATTCAAAGTCATGAGAGAAAAAGAAAACTATCAACCATGAGTACTGCACTCAGTAAAATTATTCTTCAAACATGAGAAGCAGAAACTGAGCAAATTCATCACCACCAGGCCAGTCCTACAAGGAATAGTCAACACAGTGCTGCACCAGATATGAAAGGATTATCCACCATCATGAAAACACATCAATGTACACAAAATGAACCTAAATTAGTAAAAGGAGAGAAATAATAAAGATCAAACTAGAAAGCAATAAAACAAAAAATCAAAAGATCAATGAAACAGAGTTTGTTTTTGTTTTGTTTTGTTTTGGTACTGGGGCTCAAACTCACGACCTCACACTTACCAGGCAGACACTTATGCCACTGAACTAAATCCCTGGCCCCAGAGCTGGTTTTTTGAAAGGATACACAAAACTGACAAACTTCGCTAACCAAGAAAAAAGAAGACCCAAATAAATATTATATGTAAAAGATATACAACTGATACCACAAAAATACACAGAATCATAAAAACTATTATGGCCAAATGTGGTGGCCACACCTGTGATCCCAGCACTCAGGAGACTAAGGCAGGAGGATTGACATGAGTTTAAGGCCAGCCTAGGATACATAGTGAGTTCAAGGCCAGCCTGAACTGCGTACGGAGACTATGCTCTCAAAATAAATTAAAAAAATAAAAACTATTACAATTTTATGCTAAGAAACGTGAAAACCTAGAAGAAATGCATTAATTTCTGAATATGTACAACATACCTGAACTGAATCAAGAAGAAATAGAAAATCTAAATAGACTAATAATAAAGGATGATATTAAAGCAATAATTAAGTCTTTCTCCCCTTAAAATGTTCAGGATCTGAGGGCTTTACTGTTGAATTTTGTAAAATGTTTAAATAAAGAATTCCAACTTTTATATTCCAAAAAAACTAAAATGGAAGGAATTCTGCTAAACTTTTTGTGAAGTCAATATTATCTTGATACTAAAATCAGGTATCAGGTATAAAAAGACAACAACAAAAGAAAACTATAGATCCATATCCCTGATGAACATATATGCAAAAATTCTCAAATACTAGCAAATTCAACAGCATATAAAAAAGATCATAGACCATGATCAAGTGAGATTCATCTCAGAGATGCAAGGATGGATCAACATTCACAAATCAATAAATACGATGCAACGTATTAATAGAATGAACAAAATCCATATGGTCATCTCAATAGATGCAGAAAAAAATATTCAATAAGATTTACAATTCTGGAGTTAGGGTTATAGTTCGGTAGTATGGTCAACCTCCCTTTATGGCTAAAAACTCTCAACAAACTAGGTATGGAAGGAACATACCTCAAAACACTAAAAGCTGTATGTGTTTTGAGGTATGTTATAATATAGCCAATCTTATATCAAAAGGGAAAAGTTTCTCTGAAGATTTGGAAAAAGACAAAGATACCTATTTTCTTCTTTCTTTCCCCCCTCCCCGCCCCTCCCCCCCTTGTCCTTCTCCCTCTCCTTCTTCTTCATGCCAGGGATCAAACTCATGATCCAGGCAGGCACTTTCCTTCTCCCAGCTATTTTCATCACTAGTTTAATACAGTTCTGGAACTCTTAGCAAAAGAAGTTGACAACAAAAACAAGAGACTTAAAGGGCATTCAAATTGGAAAGGAAAAAGTTAAACTATCTATGTTTACAGATGACAGGATTTTAGACATAAAAACTAAATATCCCACCCAAAAGCTATTAGAACTGATAAACAAATACAGTAAAGTTACAGGTTATAAAACCACCACACACAAAAAGTATAGCTTCTACTATTTTTCTTTCTTTATTTTTGAGATAGGATCCTGCTATGTATCCCAGGATAGTGTTAAATTCACTAGGTAGCCCAGGCTGGCCTTGAACTCTCAGAAATCCTCTTGCCTCCTGAGAGCTGGTATCACAGTTGTGCACCATCATAGTCATTGTATAAAAACTAGCATTTTATACATCAATAATGAATTTATTGACAAAGAAATTAAGGAAGCAATCCCTGTCAGAATACCTATAAAAATTTAGGCATTTTTTATAGGAAGCAAAAGATTATAAGACTAAGAATTAGAAATTTCCGTGAAATTAAATTACTAATGAAAGACATTATAAAAGACACTGAAAATGGAAATATCCTATGTTCATGAGTCAGAAGACTTAATATTGTTAAGGTGACCATACTACTAAAAATAATCTATAGATTCAATATAATTCCCATCAAAATATCAACCTTCACAGAAATAGGAAAAACAAAGCTAAAATTTATATAAAACCACAAAAGACTAAGAATTGCAAAAATTATCCTGGTTGAGGGGTAACAAAAGAGAAAAATGAAAGAAATAAAAAGCAGTGGCACCATAAGACCTGATTCCCAAATCTACTACAAAGCTATAGTTACTAAACAGCATGGTGTCAGCTGTTATCAAGACAGACATGGACCAATGAAACAGAATAGGGAACCTAGAAATAAACCACGCTCATACAGTCAAAGTGCTAAAAGACAATCTCTTCAATAAACAGTGCTGGCAAAAACTAGATGCACATAAGAAAAAAGTCATACTAGATGCTTTCTCCTAATCACTAAAATCAACTTGAAATAGATCAAAGATTTAATGTACGACCTGAAACTATGAAACACTATAAGAAAATACAGGGAAAACATTGGTGTAACGAAGTCTGCTTTTTGCTTCTGGTGTTAACTAATTAAGTACTAGAAATGGGTCTTAGAAATAAGTCTTCAGAATTAACGGAGACTCAGAAAGAGATGAAGTAGATTGTGGAGGTCAACAGATTAACTATCAATTTGAGTACAAATGCCCACCTAAACTGAGTCAGCATGGTTGTCGAAACAGTATAAAAGAACAGGTGGAGGCTGGGCGTGGTGGCACATACTTGTAATCCCAGCACTTGGGTGGCTGAGGCAGGAGGATTGCTGGGAGTTCGAGGCCAGCCTGGGCTACATAGTAAGTTGAAGGCCAACCTGAACTACATAGTGAGACCCGTCTCAAAAAACAAAACAAAACAAAACAAAACAAAAAGTGCTCAAAAGGGAAAAACAACTGGGACAGGGAAAGGAGAAAAGAAGAGGAAAAGACGGGAAAAGATATATATGTATGTGTGTGTATATATATATATATATATATATGCACAAGATAAATAACTATACTACTAATCTCTGTTAGTTCATCAGAAAGAATAATTTGTGCTTTCATTATTTGACTGTTTGATCATTTTTTTCATGCCAAAATATTTTAATCTGAACAATCACTTTGAAGATAAAATATGTGGACTGGGGATTTAGCATAAGCACCTGCCTTGAAGATAACAATATGCAATATATTAACTAGTGTTAAATTCCTATTATTTTGAAATTCTGTATCATTGTTTTTAATCTTTTTTGTTGTTGTTGTTTTGTTTTGTTTTTTTAAAAAAAACAGGTGGTTAGGATTTCAGTTTTTTTCCCTTGGAGGAGCTTTATCGTGGCTGATTTTCCTGAGAGAAGCTTCTTTGGTTGTTCTCTGTCTTTAACTTTGCCTTGAGCATCATCTTCTCCTTTTTGGAATGGACACTTCAGCTTCTAGCATTGGTTTTTTGGCCTGCTGGTGCAGACTCTAGTTTTTAGCATTGCCCTTGGGCATTCTGGTGCAACCCTTCAGCTTTCCATCATAGATTCCTTGGCCTCCTGATATGGACTTGTATGAGACATTGCCCCATCAGATCCTGTGGGCTCTTCTACACTTGACTCTGTGGAAGAATACCATAAGCTAATTTTGTAAATTTCTGTGTCCTGCATTAAAACTGTTTCTCTTGCAAACACTTACTACAGTGTGGGTGTTCTGTTCCCCCACATCTTCAAAAGGATTCTGTTATAAAATTACTGCAAAGACTCCGATGTAAGGTACTTGAGACCCTTCACCATAAATCAGTCAACTTGTGTGACTGTTAAAGATTGTTATCAGCTTGTCCTGGGGAAACTTTTGCTGTGTTTTTTGAAAAGAATCTCCTAAAAGTCATCACTAACTGGTTGTTATACTTGATAATTTGACTTTCTCATAACTTCTGCACAGTAAACGAAATAATCAAGAGAGGTAAGAGACAACCAGAATAGATGAAAATAACTGCAAAGTATCTGAAATTATTTGACAAGGAATTACTATGCAGAACTTTTAGAAACTCAAAAAGGTGAACTCTAAAAAAATCCAATTAAAAATTGGTTAAAGAACTAATTAAACACTTCTCAAAAGAAGTTATACAAGTGGCCAACAAGTATATAAAATGATACTCATTCTCACTAATCATCTTGGAAATGCAATAAAAAGCACAAAAAAATCTCATCTCAGAATGACTATCATCAGAAAATAGGTCAGGGATTTAGCTCAGTGGCTCAAGTGCTTGCCTGGTGAGTACAAGGTTGTGAGTTCAATTCCCAATACCAAAAAACAAAAACAAACAACCACCCCCCACAAAAGACAGCAAATACTGGTGAATATGTAGAGAAACTCTTTTATACACTGTAGGGAAAATGTTATACACTGTTGATTGGAATATAAACTAGTACAATAGTTATGGAAAAGAATACAGAGGTTCCTCAAAAACTAATATAACTAACATATGATGTAGCAATTTCTCTACTGAGTATATTAAAAAAGGAGATAAAGTCACTTAACCAAAAAGATACTTGTACTCCTATGTTTATTACAGGACTATTCACAATACATTGTTAAAACATGGAATCAGAGCTGGGTGTGGTGGCTCATGCTTGTAATCCCAGCACTTGGAAGGCTGAGGCAGGAGGATCATTGCGAGTTCGAGACCAGCCTGGTCTACAAAGTGAGCTCAAAGCCAGTCTGAACTGCATAGAGAGACCCTTCCTCAAAAACCATGGAATCAATTTAGATGTCCATCAGTGGATAAATGGTTAAAGAAAACATGCTATATATAGTGGAATGTTTTTAGCCATAAAAATAATGAAATCCTGTCACTTGCAGCAACAAGAATGAAACTGAAGGTCATTATGTTAAATAATAAGCCAGGCAGAAAGACAAATACCACAAATATTCACTCATGTACAGAAACTAAAGGTTGATCTTATAGAAGAACAGAATGGTCACTTGTTACTGGGAAGGGCAAGGGTAGGGAGAACTTGTTCAATACGAGACAATAAAACACAAAGATGAAGATGAATTAGTTCTAGTTTTTCTGTAGCAGAGTAGAATAACTGTTGCTTAAAATCTATGACTATTTCAAAATGACTAGAGGAGCATAAAACTTCCAACACATAAAATAAGGAAATGCAACTGCTTCTTTTTGGAGACAAGGTCTTGCTATATAGTTCAGGCTGGCCTGGACTCACCATGTAGCCCTTGGCTTCAAGGTCCTGGCGATCCTCCTGCCTCAGCCTCCTAAGTGCTAGGATTGTAAGCATGTGCCACCTTGCCTGGTGATGGAATTGCTTATAATCCTATTTTGTTCATTATTACATATATATATATGTATATATATATATACACCCTATAAATATACATGTAGTAACATAGTATATATATAATATATAGTAATATGCCCTGTAAAAACTTCTAAATATTACTTCTCAGTTAAAAGCTTTTAAAACTTTAAAAATGTTGGCTAGGTGTCATGGCACACACCTACAAAATCAGCACTTAAGGAGGCTGAGACAGGAGGATTGAAAGTTCAAACCCAGCTGGGCAACTCAGCAAATTAGAAAGATCTTGTTTCAAAAAAGTTCTGGCATGGAGGCGCATGCCTGAAGAAAGAGGATCACTGCAAATTTGAGGCCAGCCTGGGATACACAGTGAGTTAGAGGCCATCATGAAGTACATAGCAAGACCTTGTCTCAAAAAACCAAAACAGGAAAAAAAAGTGAAAAAGGTTCCTGAATATAAATAACAGTACCCTTAAAAAGACAAAAAAAGAAAAGAAAAGAAAGAGAAAACAAAAGGAAGGAAAAGAAATGAAAGGAAAGGGAAGACAAGAAAAAAAGTTTAAAAGGACACATTTGAACTAGGCATGTGACACATGGGAATAATCCCCATACATAGGCCAAGGCAAGCAAAATTTGAGATTCAGGAGACCCTGAGGTATGAGTCCTAAAATAGCTGGGCCTAAAGACAGGGACCATGTGAAAAAAGAAAGGGTAATATTAGATGAAGAATGGAGACAGCAAGTACCTACACTTTTCAAAGAGATAATATGCAATTTTTTGGTACCAGAAATCAAACTCAGGACCTTGTGCTTGCCAGGCAGGTGCTATGGAACTGAGCTATATCTTTGACTCTTTAAAGATATAACATGAAACAGAGGCAGGATCTAGATGGCTATTAGAAAGTCATATGCACAGAAAGGAATATTTATTAAGCAGTGCTATTACAGAATATAAGAATTTTTTTTTCTGTACTGGGGATTGAACTCACGACCTCACATTTGCTGGGCATGCACTTATGCCACTGAGCTAAATCCCCAGCCAAGAATTTTGATATGATGGACAATCATGTTTAAAATGTATAGGAGAAGCCCGGTGTGGTGGCTCATGCCTGTAATCCCAGCACTCTTGGGAGGCTGAGGCAGGAGGATCATTGTGAGTTCGAGACCAGCCTGGGGCTACAAAGTGAGCTCAAGGCCAGTCTGAACTGCACAGTGAGACCCTGTCTCAAAAAAAAAAAAAAAAAAAAAAAAAAAAAAAAAAAAAAAAAAAAAAAAAAAAAAAAAAAAAAAAAAAAAAAAGGAAAGGAGAGAAAGGACAGTTGTAAAAGTGTACAAGTTGTAAAAGAATGGTTGCATGAGAAACTGAAATGAAAGATGAATCCATATAAAAGAACTTCCTTTATACAGGGACCATGGACAATTCACCTACTACAATAAGAAGAAAATTTAAATACAGGCAGATTTACCTGAGGGCTACATATCACAGTGCTCTTTTGAGGGTTACATATCACAGTGCTCTTTTGATTACTTCTCATTTTTTTCAGTGAAACATGAGACAAGAAGAAATTATGTGAGTGAACCAACTGGTAAAATGTAGTAGGAGATAAATCTGGATACTGTGCATGTGCTATTAGTTAGCCTTCATTAGCACATAAGTTTGTCTGGTCATTTTTAGCCATCAGCCGAGCCACAAATGAATGACACACAACAAATGAGAAACTATAGCATCCGTAATTGTTATTTCTTCATTCAAAGAAACAATTATTATTCATCCAGTCTTTTTTCATAAATACTTTCCTAATTTAGACAGTGGTAAGGCAGGGTCAAAATGGGTAAGTGCACATGGTCACTGAAAACATGGACATTGTGATCTAACACAAGGGAAAGGATATAATCTTAGACTCCAGTCTGCCAGGGCTACCCCTAACAGGGTGTGATCCTGGAGATAACAACTAATGTGACTGTGACAGGCACACATAATATGGGCAGCGGAGCTGGCATTTCCCCCATACACTATGGAGAGTGTTACAAGCAGAACTTGAGAAATTAATTTTTGAGGAGGTTAAAAAAGTAGAATGGACTAGGGACACAACTAAGTGGTTAAGAGCTTGCCTAGTACATTCAAGAACATGTGTTTAAAACACACACACATCCACCCACACACACACACTTTCTGTGTTAGGCACAGAGCAACTCCCTCACTAATCTAACAAGCTAGTCTTTGAGATGTGTATGTATCTATAATGCCTCACTGGGTAGAAAAGATCAGCCTGGGTTAAGATGTTCAAGTGCTACAGAGTAAAGGTTTTAAAAGACCAAAAGGGGGCAGTGGAGTATGCCCACAAAGACATCTCCAAGTCTCCCAGTCCGGAGCAGTAAATATTGGAAGTTAGCTGAGCCAACTGACTATAGATGGGGTGGGGGAGGGGCAACTGACAATAGGAGAAGGAAGGGGTGTTTGTTCCCTGTGGCCTGTTGAGAAAGGGAGAGAGGTTTTGAGTCCTTTAACAAGGTACACTCCACAGCCCTTCATGACACATCTTTCCATCATATCAAAAGAAGCTTAGCTAAGGAACACTGGAATTAATGCCAAAGAGGAAGTCACCAAGAATGGAAACTGAAAGAGCTCAGAGAGATCAGACAGACTAGAATAAGGCCCACCCAGAAAGCTAATCTTTCAGAGGTGGCAAGTAACTGCCCTGTATGTTACCAGCACAGATCTGGGGCTAACACGTGTGTCTGAGGGTCTGAATGTCAGAAGAGCTGGCGCTGATGGACATATAGACCCCACCACATCAACTGATTCATGAGAAGTGTATCAATGATGGCCTCAGTGAGAAACACTCTCTCTTTTTTGTCCTCTCTACAGAAAGCCCATGTGGTTCTATATGTGGCCAGGAGTCTGCTTCAGACTTGCACTCTCCTGATGGTGGCCCCAAGGCTGGGGTTAGTGCCAGGACACTTGTATGTCAGGTTAGTGACCAAGTTGCTCGTGGGGATAGTTCTTCTCCCAAGCATCCACTGTCACCTGGGACCAGTCCATTACTCTTCCTATGAAACAGTCATCCCCAAGAGCCTGAAGGTCAAGGGAAGTGAAGACCCGGGGGGAAAGACATCTTATATGCTACTTATGCAAGGCCACAAGCAGCTGATTCACCTGAAGGTAAAGAGAGACTATTTTGTGGGTGATTTTCCAGTTTATACTTACCACAATGGCATCCTGGGGCAAGAAACACCTTCCATCGCACATGACTGTCACTACGAAGGCTACATAGAAGGTGCGTCGA
>PVLA01017634.1:0-11493 GCA_004027455.1 Hydrochoerus hydrochaeris
TTTAATATAGAATTATTTCAATGAAGTTCTGCAAATTCAAAGTTAGAGATTTGTTTCAAAGAAAGCTCTCTAGTCCTCTCAGTCATATAATTGATGAGGAACAGATTTGATTATTAGTAGTCACTTACTACCACAATAAATACCATAAGAAACAATAGAAGAAAAGATTTAAAGTGTTGAAGAAATCAGAAAATACTTTTAAGAAGTTATGTTATTTTTGAACAGATTTGACTAGAAATATAGTTTTAAAAATAATATATGGATCCAGCCTGTTATTTAAAAATAATTCAATGGTTTCAAAGTGAAATAATATTTTATTAATTTTAAGACACAAAAGTTTACCTTGTCCTCAAGGAGTCTGACAGAAGATAAAAGGAAACACAAACTTAAGATTGCAATGATGAAACTCTGAGAAATTAGAGTAGGAAAACAGTTGAACAATTTGTTTCTAATAGTTAGTGATCAAAAATATTCCTTCAAACACTTAGAAATACTAATAGGTCACAGGAATGAAGATATGTGCTAATGCAAATATTTTCAGAAGCTATTCTTTTTAGAAGTCAGTAACAACATACATAAAAAGAAATCCTATAGCCAATGAAATTTTAAGTACCTTAATGTAATAGAGGCACTTCAAATAAAAACTCTTGTGGAGAAGGCTTTAGCTTCCTCTCAATGAAGACATTTTCATAGCCATGATAAAAATGAAAACAGAAGAAGTGAGAAGAATCATCAGACTGCTCATTGCAGTGAATATGGGAGGGGCATCATGTTCTTCCAGTTAATTCAGGACCAGAGCAGGAAACACTGACACCAGTGGTGTATTGAAAAGCTATAAGTTTAGTTTCATAGACGTATATGATTCTTATGGAACAGAAAGTTCACATATAAAGCATAATCCCATCCTTATTTTCTCTTTTACCCGTGCTAGTTCTCTTTCCTTTTGAAGAGTTTCTTTTCATGTTATAATACCTATTGTATGTTTGGGATCTTATTTATTCTTTAAGCTCTCATACTAGAGAGACAATATGATGTCTGCACATGTGAGTCTGATTTATATAATTTGTGAGTATGGTTTCGAATTGCATCCATTTACCTATAAAAGACTCTAGTTTATCATTCTTTATGACTAATGCTCCATTGTCTAAAAAAAATCACATCTTTTTTTAATCCATTCTTTGGTTAATGGGCATTTGGGTTGTTTCCAAAATGTTTGTTGGCATAAAATGTTTATTTGTATAAAATTGTGCTGCAATAAAAATAGGTGTACATATATCACTGCAGGATGATGTTTTTAACCTCCCAGGAGAGAAACCCAAGAAAGTAATAACTGGATTGAATGAGATATCCAATCCTGGTTTTTTGAGGTATCTCCAAACTGATTTCCACAGTGGTTGCACCATTCTACATTCTGACCAACAGTAGAGAATGGTTCCTTTTCCCCACACCCTGTCAACTTTTATTATAGTTTGATTTCTTTTAGTTTCTTTTATTTATTTATTTATTTATTTATTTATTTATTTATTTATGTCTTTTTGAGGCAAGGTCTCACTATTCAGTTCAGGCTGACCTTGAGATTGCTTTGTAGCCCAGACTGGTCTCGAACTTGAAATGATCCTCCAGCCTCAGCCTCCCAAGTATTGGGATTACAGGCATGTACCAACCACCACATCCAGCTGTAGCCTGATTTCCTGATGAGACCCATTCTTTCTGGGATGAGATGGAATCACAGTGCTGTTTAAATTTGCATCTCTCAAATGATCAGTGATGTTGAACATCTGTTTCATGTATTTATTTGCTGTTTTTATTTCTTCATCTGAGAAGCATGTATTCATCTAAGATGCTCATTTTTTGATTGGGCCTTTAAATTCTGGAAGTCTGATTTTTTATTTTGAGTTCTTTATATGTTCTCAGTAGTTCTCAATAGTAACTCTTTGTCTGAGGAACAGCAAGCAAACATTTTCCCATAATGTGGGTTGTCTCTTCACTCTGTTTATTATTTCACTTTCTGTGCAAATCTTTTTAATAAAATAAGATCCCAGTAATTGATTGATTGCGACAGTTCTTGTGTGACTGGGGTTTTATTCATAAAGCCTTTGCCTACACCAATGTGTTCAAGAGTTTTACCTATTCTATCTTCCAGCAGCTTTAATGTTTCTGCTTCAACATTGAAATCTTTCATCCATTTCAAATTTAGTTTTGTGTATGTGAAAAGATATGGGTCCAATTTAAATCTTCAGCATGTGCAGGGACAGTTTTTCCAGCACCATATATTAAAAAGGCTATCTTTTTTCCAGTGAATGTGTGTGGCACCTTTGTCAAAGATATAATGGCTGAGTATGTAGGAAGTTGTTTCTGCATCTTCTAATCTGTTCCATTGATCTTTGAGTCTGTTTCTTTGCCGGTGTCAAGCGGTTTTTATCACAGTAGCTTTATGCATAATTTCAAGTTAGGGATTGTGATGCCCCCTGTCTTGTCTTTGTTGCCTTTTATTTTCTAGGTCACTTCTGGTTCCAAATGAGTTTTAGGATTGTTTTCTCTAATTCTTTGAGATATTCTGTTGGAATTTTAATCATAATTGCATTAAATCTGTGTAATAGTTCCAAATGAATTTTAGGATTGTTTTCTCTAATTCTTTGAGATATTCTGTTGGAATTTTAATCATAATTGCATTAAATCTGTGTAATAGTTTTGGAAATATGGCTATTTTCACTATATGAGTTCTCACTACCCAAGAGCACAGGGTATCTCTCTATTTTCTAGTATCCTCTTCTATTTCCTGTTTCAGGGAACTGTAATTTTTAATGTTGAGGTCTTTTACATCCTTCATTACATTGATTTCTAGGTATTTCATTTTTTTGGATGCTATTGTGAAAGGCATTGTTTCCCTACTTTCTCTCTCAGTAAGTTAGTTATTTGTGTACAGGAAGGCTACTGATTTTTGAGTGTTGATTTTGCTTTCAGCTATCTTACTGAATTTGTTTTCTAAACATAGTAGTTTTTAGTGGAGTTTCTCAGGTCTTCTTGTAGAGTATTATGCCATCTCCAAATAATGATAATTTAACTTCTTCTTTCCTACATTGTACAATATTGTAAGAAATTGGTTAAGACATAATAAACATGTATGGCATTTTTAAAAGAAATACATCACTATCATAGCCTCATTCAGATTTACAATAAATAATAAATAAAATTTACAGCCATGTTGTCACAAATGAGTAATCTCTGGAAATGCATGTAGTTTTTAAATCTAACAGACTGCTGGCTTTAGACCTGCAAAGTCAGTGAAACACTAAACCCTACAGGCATTCAATTGTATTTTATCTCAATAGCCATCATCACAGCCTGTGTTTCTCTGGATCATCTGGTCACTTCTGATGGGGTGGGAGGTTTGGTTCTTCTTGTTTTCCAGCCTGTGTGCTGGAGGGGCTGGCATCTCGATCTCCTCCAGTGGCCTGCACATGGTGCTGATTCACTGGGAGGACTGGCTTCTTGGTGACTTCTTGTTCTCATTCTCCACAGTCAGCAAATGGTGCTGATTCATGGGAAAAGGTTGGCATCTTGCTGTCCCCCCAGTGGCCCATACATAGTCAAGAAGCTCAATTCCTGGATTGTGCATATGGTAAGAGTATGCTTAGTTTTGCAAGAAGTTACCAACTGTCTTCTGAGTGGCCACACCTTTGCTCTGTTTAAAGCAGAGCTTTTTCTGCCCTAGCCTGCTACTCTAAACCCAGATTCTGCCCATGACCACTTCCAAAGTTGCTTGCACACTTTCAGATGGCATAAGAGCAATGCGTCTACCACTCAGGGTACCAATTTTTCTGTCTTAGTCTGTTTTATGTTTTAAACATAAAATATCTAGCATCAGGTATGTTATATACCTGATGCTAGGAAATGTATCAAAAATAAAGGTTTATTTTGCTTTTGATTGTTGTAGATGGGAAGTTCCTGCAACTGAAGGGACCCATGTTGTGCTACAAGATGGCATATGACATTACATCATGAGACAGGACATTGAGCCAGCATTGCTTTCTTAAAACAACCTGATCTTGTGGGAACTAATATGTGCTTGTGAGACCTAACACACTCCCCACTAACCCACACCTGCTTTGTTTTGTGTCTGAGACAGGGTTTCACTATGCAATTCAGGCAGGCCTTGAACTCATGGTGATCCTCATGCCTCAGCCAAACTAGTGCTGAGATTACAGGTGTGTGCCACCATGCTTGGTTTATTAATCCCTCTTAAAGGCATTTATATATTTCAAAGACCTGATGTCCCAGTTTGATCACTTTGGGGGTTAAGCCTCAGCATAAGTTTTGGTGGAAATGAGCTATATTTACAAAGCAACCATGTTGTATGATTATTTTGTATGTGGTTGGATTTGATTTGCTAATGTTTTGGTGAGGGTTTTTGAATCTGTATTTATGGGAGATATTGGCTTATAGTTTTCCATTCTTACAATGTCTTTTGGCTTGGTCTGAGGGTAGTTGTTGGTCTCATTAAACAAGTTAGAAAGTATTTTTTTGCTTCTATTTTCTTTTTTACAGAGAACTGGAGCAATTCTTCCTTAAATGTTTGTGAGACCATATTGGGCTGGTGATTTCTGTTTTAGAACATTACTGATTTGTGATTCAATTTCTTTAATAGATAGAGACAAATTCAGATGATCTGTTTCTCCTTCTGGGAGTCTGATGAACTGTGTCTTTCAGGGAATAGATCAGTTTTGTCTTAGAGCATTTTATCTGCTTGCATAGAGCTATGCATAAAGTTCTTTGATTATCAGTTTAGTGCCCATGGGAGCAATAATTTGCCTCTTAGTACTCTGTGTCTTTTCTTGCTTTTTACTTAGCTAACCTGACTAGAGGGCTATTAATTTTATTAATCATTTTGAACAACCAATTTTTCATTTCATTGATTTTCTGGGACTTTTTTCTTTGTTTCTCTTTCTTTCTTTCTTTTTTTGTGGTACTGGGACTCGAACTCAGGACCTTGCATGTGCTGGCTAGGCACTGTGGCATTGAGCCATATCCCTGGCCCTGATTTTCTGTTTTCAATTTCAAGGAGTTTTGCTCTGATTTTTATCATTTCTTTTCTTCTGCTTCTCGGTTAATTTGTTCTTCCTTCTCTGGTTTACTAAGGCACTTAGGTGACTGCCTTTAGGTCTTTCTTTTTTCTAATACGTGAAATCAGTGCTGTGACTTTTCCTCCACTTCAGTTGTTGCATATCACAAATTTTGATAGTTGTATTTTCATTTTTATTGAACTTTATCAAGTTTAAAATATATTTTTGGAATGTTTTTGAGATGTCTATGACCTATGTGTTATTTTTTAAAGTTAAAAAAATTGTATCCTCTGTGTTTTCAGTATATAATGATTACACTCATCATGGGGAGTTGGTATATTACATAACATGTATTAGTACTTTTTTATTTTTGTTTGCTCTTTTAAGATAGGATTTCAACTCTGTAGTTCAGACTGGCTTTGAATTCATTTTATATCCCAGGCTGATCTCAAACTTGATATAGTTATCCTGCCTCAGCCCCGAGTGCTGGGATTACAGATGTTCACCACCACATCTGACACTATGTGTTATTTTGAAATGTGTTGTTTTATGTTATTTAGAGGTTTTTAGCTTTCTTACTGTTACTGATTTCTAGTTGAATTTTATTATGCTTTGAGAACATAGTTTGTATAACTGTCATTATTTTAGACTCAAACTTGTCTATTTTTTGTCTGTGTCTGCTCTCATGTTGCTGAGCACGGTGTGTCTTTTGGGAATCTCTGCAGTTACCTGAGAGATTATTTCTGATTTCATTTTTTCCAGAGCCTCATTCAATTGCTTTGTTGTTTCCACTTCAGAGGGACCTGGTGGGGGGCTTTCAGATTGTCCCACCTCATTGTCCCTTGGATTTATCTTTGGTGAACTGGATGTCTGAGGTTGCATTTTGCTTAAGTGCCTTTTCATTTTATTTTCTCTCTCTCTCTCTTTTTTTTAGTTTAACTCCTGGGGTGATGCTTGTAAGCTGCCTATGTTGGGTGGCTTTCTTGGTAGTATATAGGACCCTTAAATGATGATTACTTCTCAAAGGTATCTTGCAGGTGTAGCTGCTTTTTGGATTGTGAGTCTGTTGGAAGATCTCACCTCTTCCATTTGTTGGAAATGTGAAGTTGTTGCTTGTTTGGCCCAGTCCCTGGTCCTTTGGCACTGTGCCACAGTATTTTCTGTGACCCTTAGTTAATCTCAGTCATGGGTTTTCAGGGCCAACAGTTATTTAGAACAATTATGTCAATTTTATCTATAGTGGTACCGATAACATCAAACACAGCCTATAAATAAACTGAGCTAATCCTTAATTTGCAACTTATAATCCTATGAACTAGATTTGTGATTATGTAACAAAATGTAAAACAAACCAGGTAATTGAATGCAGTATGTAAATCTGTAATATGTCAATTTTGCCCTCAGGATTAAAATTTAAAATGGATTAAAGAGAAAATAGAGAAGTAGAAAAAGAGAAAGAGAGTAGAAGTAAGACTGGAGAACAAAGAGGGATCCTGTCAGCTTGGGGAAAATGCTGCTGGAGACTGAAGGAAGAGAGAGGTGCGAGAGCAGAACAGAGCCTTGCCCTCAAAACAGTAAGGAACTGCTTTCACACTCACCAAAGCAATGAAGGAGAAAGAGAAGAGAAAGGTCACCCTGACCATTGTCCCTAGGTTCCAACAGCTCCTCTTGCACAGTGAGTTTGGTTCAGGGAGAAGGCCCCACCAGCTACTGCCTTCTTTGTTGAAGTTTTTCTTTTTACTCTCTCTGTGGGCTTCAGTTTGCACTTCAGCTTCTTCTTGGGTCTAGGGGATGCACTTCCTTTCATCTAGTCTTCCTCACAATGTCCAGCATCTGGACAGTGACTCTCAGAAAGGCTGCTTTCTCTGCTGCTTACTGCTCTGCCATCTTCCTGGAAGTTCCATTATTTTAGACTTAAGCATGTTTTAATGGTGTGGAGTATGTTCTGTTTTAATGACTGTCATGTGAGATTGAGAAACATAGCCAGCCCTGGGGTTCCTTCTGCAGTCTGCATAGCAATGCTACCCTCTTGCTCCTGGACCCCCAGCCCTTTCTCCCTTCTCGTCCTCCTCCTTTAAGATAGTTGGGGCAGGACAAGGATGAACTTGAGGAGACCAAGGAGATCAGCCTTTCCTGTGGTCAGGTCCTCACCTCTACACCTGATTCACCAGTGTGGACAAAGAAGGAAACAGGACTTAGCAGAGAAGATTTTTGGGACTTCAGAACTTGCCAGCCACCCACTGGGGAACTGAATCATCAACTCAGTCTTTCCAG
This sequence comes from Hydrochoerus hydrochaeris, assembly GCA_004027455.1. NCBI lineage: Eukaryota > Metazoa > Chordata > Mammalia > Rodentia > Hydrochaeridae > Hydrochoerus > Hydrochoerus hydrochaeris. The sequence goes on from PVLA01017634.1 coordinate 7,338, forward strand.
ACAGAGAGAGCAAGATGACCAGGTAAATTTACTTGTATTCCTGAGGAATGGCTCATTTCCTACTGGCTGAAGATAACAAAAATATCAAAGATTTGAGTGGAACAGAAGCACCTAATAGCCAAAGTGACAAACCACTTTGCTCATCATCTGTGCCATTTGGATAAACATGACAAGATCTCTGTGATGAGCAGTGCAGGTGGTTCCTATGCTGGTTGGTGTAGATATCTCAGTAGGGGAGCTGGGTGGCCTGGCAGGCAGGGCTGTCCAGGAGGCTGAGCAGGCTGTGGCAGGGCTGTGTCTTTCACACAATGTGTTAAGGTTTTGCAGCAGGTCGATGTAGAACAGAAAATGAGCATCTGGTTTGGTTTCATTTCTTTTCTTTTCTTTTCTTTTCTTTTTTTTCCTCACTGTATCTGCTTTCCTCAGTAATGGACAGAGACCAAACTGTTCCTACTATCTAGCATTTAAGAACTGGGACTTAAGGAGTCCACCTGCCCCACCTCCCCACCATTGTCCCCCTTCTCCCAAGAGACCACTGCTGCTGCGTGAGTGCCCCAAGCATGATCTGTCCATGCAGACTGGGCTCTTTTCATCTGGTAGCCATGCCCAGCCCTGCATTTTTCAACAGCATCTTCCTCTGCTATGCTGCTAAACACCAAATATCCACCCTGTAGGAGAGAGGGGATCGTGCCCAGAACTGACCAGTGGAACTGTGCCTGGGTGGACATGTGGCCATGCTGCCCTCCCTCCAGCATGGGTTTAGCATGCTTGTATGGCCTCTTCTGCATCCATTGTTTTCTATTTTCCTATCACCCAGCCTACTTAGTCTTTCAGCCTCCTTGGTTTTTACTGAACCTAAGAGTTTCTTCTGCACTACTTGGCACCCTGCCTGTGCCTTTAAGTCTAGTTCTGACTTAGCAGTATGGTTTGGTTGTCTGGCATCTTTGATCTATGTTCAGTCTTAAGTAACCAACACTTCTCTTGGAAGGCTGTCTTGTCATCAAAGGGCTATTGCAAGAGGATGTCCTTGAAAGGTTGCCTTGGTGAGCAGGAGTTCTAGATGGCTTCCCAGGTCACTGTAGTTCTGGCTTCTGGTTCTCAGCATATGCAACTTCGTGGCTTCTCAGGGTTCATTGGGAGGCTTCTGGGAGAAACATGGAATAGAGGGAGGCAGCTGGTGCCCCTCAGAATTCCTTGCTAAGCAACAGCATGTAGAAGCAACAGAGACTTTTTTCCTTTGCATTACTGGAGCCTGAACACAGGGTTTTCACACTGAGCTCCAACCCAGCTATTTAATTCTTTTATTTTGAGACAGGAGCTCACTAATTTGCTAAATTGCTCAGTCTGGGTTAGAACTTGACACCCTCTTGCCTCAGACTCCTGGATGTTTGGATTATAGGTATCAGCCACCATGCCTGGCTCACCATGTAGTTTTCATAAAGTATCAGTTATTTATTTAGTTAGTTTTTTGAGACAGTCTCACTATGTGGTTCAGGCTGGCCTTAAACTCACAACCATCCTCCTCCTCAGCCTCCCCAGTGCTGGGAATATAGGTGTGCTCCACCATGCCCAGCTGAACATATCAGATCTTTATTACTCTTTATGATGAAGGGATGTTCCATTCTGTGAATGAAATAACATTATTGCACTATAATATTATTTATGAAATATGTAACATTATTCATCAGTCAACAGAAATCTGTGTTGTTTTCACCTTGGGACTACTGTGCGTGAACATTTGACTATAAGCGTTTGTTTATATACCTGTTTGCAATTTATAATTTTTGTTGTTTGAAACCACTAAGTGGTGGTTATTTGTTACAGCAGCAACAGAAAATTAATACGGATACTAAGCCTGGAATGGCAAACCTTTTAGAGACCAGATGCCCAGACTGCAACCCCAAACCCACTTATTTATCCCAAAATGCCCACAGTGCAGTTAAACTTGAATAGTGAGTTTATACTTTAGAAAGAAACAAAGTGGCAACTTGGCTTGTGGGGTGACAGAGAGGGCTCTACTTGCCTGCTGGGGCACATGCACCATAGGTTTGCTCCTGCTATACTGAGGCAACCCAGAGCCCAGTCTTCAGTACAAACACATGAAAGGAGCCTAGGCTGCCTGTGCACATGCCCATTCACAGGTGATAAAGCCCCCTGGGCTTGGACAAAGCATTATTTCATTCAACTGGTTTCCAGTCCCTACTAGGAAACTGAGCTGGCATTGTCAGCCCATGCCTGATACTGAGCCACTTAGCAACTTAGTATGACTCTTAGTGTCAAAAAGGGTTGGCTCAGAGCAAAGCCCATGGGGTTCAATCCCCAGGAAAGAGAGAGTGAGAAAGAAAGAGACAGAGACACAAAGACAGACAGAGACAAAGAGCTAGGGTCATGCTAAGGTTCTTGCTGCCTCCTCCATCCTCAGCCCTCCTCCCTCTGCTCCTGTCCCTTCCCTCTTCTAGGGACCCCCAGAAGCACCCCAGCTCCCAGGACTCCTCAGTGATCAGAGTGATGGATTTGCCTCCATCTTGCCAGGCCTGACCTCTCCTGCCCTGTTTCCCATCAGACCCACCATAGCTGAGCTCCCACCCTGCCTTCACCAGTGTGGAAGGTCTAGTGATTAACACATAGGGTCAGAGACCTTGGCCCCACTGCCCTGCACAGACCATGGCTCATGTGCCTACCTCTGTCTCTGGTGGCTTCTTGGAGAGGATGTGTGCACACTGACCTCAAATCCCTCAGCTTTACTGACCTACTTCTCCCAGAGCCATGCTGCCCTGCTCTCTTTCAAACACATCTCCTCTGCTCCTTGTGGAGAAGACTGTCCTTGTGCTATACATCTCACTGCTGTGTACCTTCCAAGGCCCATTCACTTACTCCAGCAGATTTTCCCAGACCAGGAATTAGCCTCAGACCAGGCCACTTGCATCAGTCAAACTGGCAGTGAGACATTGCCAGTGGACATCAAAATGCCTCTCATATGGCCCCCAAAAGTCTAGGTATAAAAGGTGGGGTCCTTAGCTTAGCACTAGCAGGAAGCATGGGAACCTAAGAGTGGGGCCTAGTGGGAGGTCTTTGGGTCATGGATAGTGAGGCCTCAAAGGGAACCATGGGGCCCCAGTATCTTCTCTTTCACTTTCCAACCATGAGATGGGCAGTTTTGTCCATCACATGCTGCCCGCCATTGCCACCTGACATCTGCCAGAGGCCCAAAAGCAATGGGCCCTGTGATTGCAGTCAACACCCTTAACGAAGGAGGCCTGAGGGAGCTCATTTTCCTCTTCTACCAGGATTACATGGCAGGAAGGTGCTGTCTGTGAGGAGAGAGTGAGCAGCCCTCACAGATACTGACCCAGCTGCAACCTTGACCTTGGACTTCTCACGCTCCCAAGCATGAGCCATAGACTCCTGCTGTTTATAGATTCCCTGATGGTGGCTTTTTTTTGCTATAATGAACTGAATAGCTAAGGCAGTAGATAAACACATTGTTCCTAACTCAGGATGATTGACTTACTTCTTTTTTTCTATCTTTATGATGGTGCAGAGGCAATGCACATTTGTTTTGATTTTTGAAGGGCTGGAATTTTCAGAATAAGTCCTTACAGTGCCTTCTGGTTCTCATCTATAGGATCACAAGGGCAAACCACTGATACTTTACAATGCACTGAGTTGCTAAGCTATGATGTTTAGGAGGGTAGGTGTGTTAAATGCATTTTTTACTTAGAGTATTTTAAATTTTTGACACTTTTGTTGGAACATAACCCACTGTAGGCCAAGCAGAGTTTGTACATGGTGAAATTTATCATGAGGAATCAGCTCAAGTGGCAATAGAGCTGCATGGTGGGAGTACACTTTGACTTGGTAAAGAGGTCTCACTACTCAGTAGGGGCTGGCAGAGATCACACATTCTGTGCTGATACTGTCTGCAGGTGTCTGAACATTAGTCTGCTGCTTTAAATTCTCAGGTGGCCTGACTGCTCTGTAAGCAGTTGTGTTAGTCAGATTTCTATTGAGATGAGAAAATTCTTGAGAATAACAGTTTAAAGGAGGAAAGGTTTGGGGGGCCCATGATACCAGAGGTCTAGTCCATGGTGGGCTGGCTCCACTGCTATGGGCTGTGGTGAGGCAGAGTGTCATGAAGGAAGGTGCCATGGAATAC
>PVLA01017635.1:0-16769 GCA_004027455.1 Hydrochoerus hydrochaeris
TTAAAAACTTAAAACATGAGACTTTAATTTATACAACTACTACATAAAATATAAGGGCTAAATTTGCAACATTAGCCTGAGCCATTATTAATTTGAAATCGATCTCAAAAGCAGAGCCAACTCATATGGTCATGAGTTTGATCCCCAGTATTGATTAACAAAAAGCGGAGGCAACTAAGGTAAAAATACACAAATGGAACTCACAAGCTAAAAGCTTATAAAGAAGTAGTAATAAAATAAAACTTTGGAGAATATTTTCAAATCTTGCATTAATTTTAGGCTGCATCAGAAAGATCTGCGGTACCTGTGGCACCAGGGAAGTCTTCCAGAAGGAAGTCTAGAGCCGGATGCAGCCCCGTGACTTTGCTACTCCACAACCATAAGTCTCAATAAGACCATCTTCCTTATAATTCATGCAGCCTGTGATATTGTTTCATTAGCAACAAAAGCAAACTAATAGTTATACCTTTTTGAGAACTCACTTCTTATAGCAAGTTTCAGGACAGTCAGTACCTTAGCAATGTCAACATTATAAAGGGGAGGAGAGATTACAGTCAGGGAGAAACTATATCAGTTCATTTCCTGATATGTCTCTAAATTATACTAGAATAGTTTTGCCTTACCTGCAGTGTTTGCACACATGCAGACTTCCTGGCAAAATGGAATCTGAGCTCACAATTTATGTAAACTTTTGTCCCTTTCTCAGTATACATTTTTGAAATAGGCTCTTGTTAAGATCTCAGAAATGTGCAGCTGACTTAAATTGAGCTGTGTTCTTCCCTTGCCAAAATGAGTATGAGCATCAACAAACAGTGTGAAAGGACTAAAATGCACTATTTAAATATGAAGTCAGCGACCAAAAAACCATCAAAGCAATTTAAATCTCAATTAACTTGAAATCATGCATGTAATTTCACTACAAGCACATAAAGAAAACTTGGAAGATTAAACAGTTATTTACAGCATTTGGAGAGCCTCCCTTGCACAGAAACACTGCCATAATTAGAAGAAATATCTCCAAGCCAAATTCACACTAAATAATTTTTCATTTAAGATGCATCAGAGAAATAGGCATATGTGACAGACTTTATGCTTTGATGTGTCAATCTAAATAACCAGTGAGTCTTCATAAAAATGCTATTTATTTTCAGTGACACAGCACTGCAATAAGACTGCATGCGCAGGCCAAGTGAGGTGGTGCACACCTATTATCTCAACACTCAGGAGGTTGAGGCAAGAGGATTATCATTAGTTTGAGGCCAGCTTGGGGTGCATAGTGATTTCAAGGCCAGCTTAAACTACACAGCAAGATGCTGCTTCAACATCACTCCCCAAAATACCTCACACACAATAAAACAAGTACTCATTCCAGGAAATTGAGGCAAGTGAAAAGTTTAAAGACAAAAGGAAAAATTGCTTCTATGAGGGAGAATAACCTTCTTAGATACTATCAATTGGGCTTGAAGACCTGAGGAAGGAGTTAGTGTCAATTCATCAGTGGAGGAGTGTTTGATGGGCAAGTGCTCTGTCTAGAATGTCTTGCCTAATTTTTTGCAATCTTTTCCATGTTAATCTTTTTCAAGGAATGCCTGCCAAGCATGACAAGTATGATAAGTGTATGAATCCTTGGGTGCATGTAGACTGGAAAAATATTTTGGGACTCTTAGCAGCTCTGTGAGAATGTATTTATCTCATGTGGGTTCTGATGACACCACCACCCCCATTCATAACTTCCCAACCCTATGATCTGACAAGCATGACATCATCTTGGAACTGGCTCTCACAGACATCTTAATTCAGCTATAGCCTAAATTTCAGTGGCACAGATATATTCATTTTCTGAGCTGAAGTATGGTAGTAGGTTTAGGAATCAGGGTGAGTTTTTTGGGGGGAGTTAAGAATAGGGTTACACTTAGAATTAACACTGCAGGATATAGCTGCAGTTAGGGATACTATCAGGATCAAGAGCCATAGTCATATTTACTGTTAAGGTGTAAGTGTAAAGGTAAATTTAGTGATTAGGTTGATGTTAATATTCATTTCTAGAATCACAGTTAGGAGTAAGGTTAATGTTTAGGGTTTATGGTTAGTGTTCAGTTCTTTTTCATTCGGGTCAGGATTAGGAGTCAGAGTTGGTGTTTTTAGTGCTAGTGTAGGGTATTGTTAGTGTCATGGTGGGTAAGCATTAGCAATAGGTTTGGGGTTAGCCTTCATGTTTGCTTAGTTCCATTGCTTATTTTTACTGTTGTAGTGAGAATCAGTGGGTTATAAGGTTAGGCTTAATAAGTAAGCTATAGTTAATGGTTATTTTTTCTAATATGATTAGTCTTTGGGTAGGGTTAGGAGTACTGATAACTCTCAGGTTTAGATATATGGTAGGTGTACTGAGAAGATGAGGTTTATTGTGATGCTTGCAGTTCAGGATGGAAAATCAGATTCCACTACTTAGAAAAAAAGAGTTTCTGGAACCTAAAATATAGGATATATGGCATTTATCTTTCATTTCTTGAATTATTTGCACAAAAATTAATCACACAAAGTAGGATTTGGAAAAAGCACAACACATGGACCAAGTCTGACCATTTACTGGGACATATGTGGTATTCTTCATTCTCTCCATGGTTGTTCTCTATGGGCAGGGCAGAGTTGAGCAGTTGTCAAGGAACTAAAATCTTCAGTCTATTACTAATTTCTCTACTGCCAAATATGTTAGTAAAATAATAATGCAGTTTTTGAAAAAATATACACAAAAGCAAATTTAGTAATATACACAAAAGTAAAAAAGTACAAGTAGAAAATTTTCAAACACAAACATAGGGATAAAAGTCTTATCCCAAAAGTGATGTAGTGTTTATGCAGCATAAATTCTAATAAATTAGATGTGTATTGTGATATTTAAAGGAGTGATAAAATAAGAAGAAAACAGAGGATTGTATCCAATACTGGAAAGTGCACAAATGCCATAGCAATTCAGACTAAGGTGGAAATGCATGAAAAGAAGAAAAAAGACAGATGAGGAAAAAATAAAACAAAAGCACAAAACAAGGCCAATAGCTCTATAAAGAATTTCTCTGGACTTAAAGGATGCAGAGTTCTATTAATAACATTATCAGAATGGTTCCTGTGAAATTAAACATTGAGTAATTTGTTAGTAGCTTCTTGGATGAAATAGTAATTCATAGCCAAATATTTTTAAAAGAAATGAACTTCATATGTAAGTGAAATTTTTAAAAAAAGTAAACAGAAATGTGGAAAACTTTCAAAATGGGGTAAAGGGTGCATCACAGATACCATAATTAAACATGCTGTCACGGGTATGTTGATATCTGTTGAAACAGAGTTTAAGAGCAAGACCGGGCACATACAAAGTGTTACATTTAGTGAAAGAAGATCAATTTTTCACAAATGCACCATACCATATCTAAATTTCAGTGGATCTTAAACCTAAATTTCAGTCTTCAGTGGATCATAAGCCTAAATGATATATAAATGTAGTAAACTTATAAATGAAAATATACAAAAATCTGTGGCCATACATGAAGCAAAAATGTATTCGATAAAACACAAAAGTTTAGCAGTACAGGTCTTGGTGTGAGAATGCCAGGGCCACTGGGTGCCAGAGCCCTAAGGTTCTGTGGTGAGGGCAGTAACCCTGCAGCTGGTGGTAGTGGGCTAATGTGGGTGGGATGGAGGAAGGGCCTGCTTCATCCTGCACTAGGTGGAACTTCAGTCTGGCTGCACCATGGATCCAGCTTGCTGCCTTTCCCTGGCCTTGCTCACTTGCACAGTTTCTTATGACTGTGGACACTGTTGGGCATGAGCAGAGATGAATTTTATAAGTGGTCTTGGAAATGCTATCAAATGGTTTAACCTTAAATAATTTACTAACCAACTTCTTAATGATTACCTCCACAGAAACCAGAGATCTGCAGCAGTGACAAAAAAAGTGACACCAAAGATGAGTCTGAGAATCTCCACTTCACTATTAGCACCACTGTCCCCAATTTCTTTGAGCAAACAGCCACAGATGAAATCAGAGAGAAATTGACATCATCATGTACAATCAGTGAAGACTGAGGCAAGATATATTGTGATATTTCAGTTGAAAGTCTGGCACAGGTTCATTTTCTGGGATCAGTTGATAACTTATTTGTGGTTGTTGAGCAGTTACAAGATTTGCAGTTCAAAAAATGAAGAAACTCTTTAAAGATTTCATGAACTTGATTGGAGAATTCCCATGGTCAGGTCCTTTAAAAGTATAGAAAATTAACACTTGTTTAAAAGAAAAACAAACAAACAAAAATGAAAGCTCCAAAAGATGAATCTATGTTCAGATAAAGAGAAAATTGTAAAGAACAAGGAGGCAAATTAGATGAGAGAGCTTGTAGAGGATTTATTGATGATGCTTTAGATTCACATTTCCTAGATTATAATGAAAATCCAGCCACCAAACAGAAGATATCAACATTAGTAGGTGATGAGCTCACATCTTCCAAAATGGAGAATGTTGAATTGAGCCTTACATGGTAAGGTTTAGAGTCACTTGCAGTAGGGCATGAAAGAACCATTGCTTCACCTCAAATGAGGCCATAAGAGATTTGGGGGTGGTGCTCAAGATCTTTCCAGGGGAAGGCTCAGATGACTGACTCTAATGTGGAAGTTCTCTTGAATATCGATGAGTGAAATGACTGTGGGCATTGCACTTAACAAGGAGAGAAATATTACACATTTTCAACCTACAGTTCTTAGATCAACTCTCACTTATGGGATGCTCAGGCTCTGTGCAACTCAATCTACTGGTAGAATAGTTAGTCCTATGCATGGAACAGGTGCAATCCCAAAAGAGGTGACCACTGAGTGGTCTTACTATTATCACATTGCTGGTGATAATAGTCCACTGGCTGTAAAAAAGAGCAGCTAATAACATCTCCTCTTTATTGATCAAGAGCCAAGTTAAGGAAGCAGACTCTCCTGGGGCTTGCCCATTCATATGTGCTTTTGTGTGGAACAGCTGCAATCTTCCCCTGAGAACAGGTTCTGTGGATATCATGGTAAGAGATATGCCATTTTCAAAAAGAACAGGCTCCAAAAGAGAAACTGTATTCTTTTTCCAGCTTGCTTATGGGACATGAGCTCTGTCTGTAGACTTGGGACAGGCTAAGCCATACTCCTTATCTAGGACAAGAAGTGCTTCACCAAGGCATTATCTGGAATTGGACATGTGAGGCAAAAAAAAATATAGTCTGAATGAATAACCAGGGTTCTTCATGCTACAGTTTACCTTCCAAAACAAGTGCTTCAAGCTTTTATTTATTGTTCCAAGCAAGAAGAGCAATGAGGGACATCTTGGTAATATGAAGAATGATGGTTAAAAGTATTAGTACCTTCACACACTGGAACTGTCAGCATGGAAACCTTCCTTGGAAAGAATAATATTGACAGAGGTGTAGCCTGCAGTATTGAATAAGAGACAACTAAGTTTTATTTTACTTTTTGTGGCTCTGAAGTGAGATTGTTGTCTTGACTTCTCTTGTTCATTGCATGTGTGAATACATGCCACTAATTTATATATTGGTTTTTGTCCTGGCACTTTACTCAGTCAGCTCTAATAGCTTTTGATCATGTCCAGAAAGAATGACAACTTACCTTCTGCAGGTTTCAGTCAGGATGATATTTCTTTCCTTTTCTTGCCCTACTGTTCTGACTAGCACTACATTGAGTAGCAGTAGGGAGGATGTGTATTATTATTGTTTTCTGGACTTTAAGGTTAAGATTTTCAGTTTTCACCACTGAGTGTGAAAGCAGCTGTGCACTATGGTAATGACCTTTGTTGGATTGACTTACATTTCCATGTCAAATTTGTTTTAAATATTTGTCATGCAAAGATTCTTATTGATTCCACATGTTCATTCTACACTAGTTTAGATGATCATGAGGAAATTTTTACTTTGTTCCACTAATGTGCTGAATCACATTTCCTGTGAATGTATTTGTTATAGTTTTCTGGTGCAATAAAATAGCAGAATATACAAAAAAAATAAAAGTGGCCTTTTTATTTAAAGGACATGGAGTAGAACCCACAACCAGCAATGGTTTGGCTTCTTTTTCTGCCCAGATATGAGGATGTCAGATATATGTAACCTTTGACTGGATGTGGTTCTGGGGCCAGGCACTGATGACATGTGAGGAACTAATTGGAATTTTTTTGTGTGCACCTGAAAGGAAGGAAGAAGTTGTAATTTGGGAAGAAGGAGGAAGTGACGGTTGGGTATACATCCTCAATTTGGCCTTCCACCATGTTGAACTACCACCATAATGTCCTGTTATTTATCCTAGGGCAAAACTCTTTCAGTATTCAGACATCCATTGCACCACAGGGAAAAATTACACATGATTATGGCAAGGATCCTGGTAGTATATTGATGAATTTAGCTTGTTGATGTTGTATTTAGAACTTTTGCATGTACAATTACGAGGAATATTGGCTTATAATTTTCCCATACACCCTTGTCTGGCTTAGGAACTATGGTATATTATACCTTCTAAAATAATTTAGGAAATATTTTGTTTTCCCTAATTTTGATATAGTGTGATCAAGGTTTGGTCTAGCATACATAATTAACATTTATGCTTTTTCTCTGATGATAGTCACTGGCAGTGGAAATTTGTGTTGTGTTTTTTAAAGGATTTAACCAAACTATAATGATAAAACTTCATTAAAGGAAACACTGAACAAGCAGATGAAAAACTGGATTCTAAAACTCATACAGGATAGTATAGAACAGAGAGTCAGGCAGACACTGTGTTTGCTACATGAAACCTCCCTCATGAGAAATCAACACAGAATATCTGAAACTAGAGAGCAGGAAACTCCACAAAATGAGCTTCATTGCAGGATTTAAAATGGCCTTAGAGGTCTCTTGCTGGCTTCTGCCTTGCTGTTTGCAGCTGCCATGAACTGAAGCCCTGCCATGCCATGCTGCCTTGGAGCCGAGTATGGACTGAAACCTCCAAAAACTTGTTGAACTGAGCGGAAGCTTGCATCAGGGGTAAGCTGCCCAGAGCATCCACCATGCACCCGCCCTACCTCCAGGAACTGAGCCAAAGCCTGCATGAGGAGAAAGCTGCCCAGAACCTCCACCACGGGCCCACCCTGCATCCAGGAACTGAGAGGAAGCCTGCATCAGGCATAGGCTACCCAGAAGCTCCACCATGTGGCTGCCCTGCCTCTGGGAACTTAGCAGAAGCCTGCATCAGGCAGAGGCTGCCCAGAACCTCCACATTGTGGCAGCGCTGCCTCAAGGAACTGAGCAGAAGGCTGCATAAGGGGTAAGCTGCCCAGAACCTCCACCATGGGGCTGCCCTCCCAACTGGAACAGCAGAAGATCTCAGCAGTATCCAGTTAGAGTGAGAAAATTTGGAACTTTACTCCCAGGTGGTGAACTTTGGACTACACTGGATTGACTGTATCAATGTGGTGAGTATACCCCTAAAACAGAGGTGTACAGGGGATAAATAGGGCCAGTAGTAAAACCCCCTCCACCTAACTATAAGACTTTGGTGTATCTGAAAAGAGTGTGTGATCCCCTCCTGCACATAGAAAACACCAGGCAGAGTGAAAATGACAAAATGGAAAAGCAAAATGCAGTCTCAAACATATAGTTCACAAGAAGCAAGTGTAGGAGACATTGAAATAGAGGACCCCAAAAGTAACACACCGGGAATCTCTGAAAAGATAGCCAGTGAAATAAAAAAACAACTGCATCAGACTATAGAGGAAATCAACTTAGAAGTAGTCTCCCATGTAAAGATAGAAATAACAACTTTAGTAAAGGAGTTGTTGAATGCAGCTAAAGAAGAACTAGAGAAAAAGTACATGAGCATGGGAAACTGATTGAAACTTTGAATGAAAAATATAGAAAACAAGCAGAATTCATGAAACAAACTCAAAGAGACATCCAAGAAACAAAAAATACTGTTGAAATCATGCAAAACCGCCTAAAGGAAGCTTAGGATAGGATTTTGGACCTTGAGGACAGGATCACAGTTAGTTATCAGGGAAGGATAGAACTTTTAAAAATAACAAAGCAGCATGAAATGACAATCCAGAAGCATCATGATGGTGCCTACAGCAACAATATAAGAATAATGGGCATTAGCGAAGATACAGGAATGCAGGCAAATGACATACATAAAGTATTTAAAGAAATAATAACAGAAAATTTCCCAAACATGGGGAAAGAATCTGATATGCAGATAAGTGAGGCATATAGAACACCAAACAGTCAAAATCAATAAAAATCCATACCCAGACACATAATAATTAAGATCTCAGATATACAGCATAAAAAGAGAATATTAAAAGCTGTCAGAGAAAAGACACAACTCACCTATCAAGGAAAGCCCATTAGAATCATGGCAAAATTTTCAGCACAAACCCTCAAGTCAAGAAGACCTTGGAGTGGGGTGTTTCAAGCCCTGAAACAAAACAATCTTCAACCCAAACTGATGTACCCAGCAAAACTTTCATTCAAATCTAATGGAGAAACAAGATACTTCCATGACAAAGAACAACTGAAGAAATTCATGTCCACCAAACCAAGCCTAGAAAGAGTACTGAAGGACATACTAGACAGAGATAAAAATGACTACAATCCCCAAAACAACAACAGAAAGAAATGTCCAGGTAGGATAAGCAATTAGATAAGAGGAAAAGCAAAAAGAAACAACTGAAACATAAAATGGCAAAGTCAAGACAGTACATATCAGTGCTATCCATAAATATAAACGGCCTCAATTCACCTATAAAAAGAAATAGATTGACAGAATGGATCAAGAAACAGGATGCCAAAATATGCTGTCTACAAGAAACATATTTGACCCAAAAAGAAACTCATAGATTAAAAGTCAAAGGATGGAAAACAGTATTCCATGCAACAGGAACCCAGAAAAAAGCAGGGGTAGCTATTCTACTTGCAGACAACGTGAACTTCAAACCTAAAATGATTAAAAGAGATAGAGAAGGTCACTAGATACTTGTTAGTGGTAAAATTCAAGAGGAAGAACTAACAATTATAAATATATATGCACCAAATACAGGAGCACCCAACTATATAAGACAGATACTAATGGACATGAAAAACCAAATACACAAGAACACAATTATAACAGGAGATTTTAACAGCCCATTGTCACAAAGAGATAAATCAACTAGACAAAAAGTCAGCAAAGAAATAACAGAACTGAATCATACCTGCCAGTAATTGGATTTAGTAGATGTTTACAGAGTGTTCCACTCAACTACATCAGAATACACATTCTTCTCAGCTGCACATGGGACGTTCTCCAAAATAGACCATATATTATGCCATAAAACATTCTTAAGTAAATGCAAAGTTATTGAAATCATACCATGCATAATATCTGACCATAGTGCAATGAAATTAAAAATTAATGGCAAAAGAAATTGTAAAACCTATATAAATACATGGAAATTTAATAACAAACTTTTGAACAACCAGTTGGCTGCAGATGAAATTAAAGAAGAAATAAAACAATAGCTACAATTCAATGAAAATATAGAAACAACATACTGTAATCTGTTGGATGTAATGAAAGCAGTCTTAAGAGGCAAGTATATAGCAATTAACTCATATCAAGAAAACAGAATGAGCACAAATAAACAACCTAATGCTCCATCTCAGGCTTCTATAAAAAGAAGAGCAAGCTAAACCCAAAGCTCATAGAAGAGAGTAAATTGTAAAGATTAGAGCAGAAATCAATGCAATTGAAACTTAAATGCAATACAAAGAATTAATGAATCAAAAAGCTGTTTTTTTGAGAGAATCAACAAAATTGACAAACCCCTAGCTAACCTTATCAAGAGAAAGAAAGAAAAAAACCCAAATTCATGCAATAAGAACTGAAAAGGGAGAAATTACTACAGATCCCATGGAAATTCAAAAGATCATGAATAGCTACTTTGAAAATCTCTACTCACATAGAGTGGAAAACACAGAGGAAATGGGCAGATTTCTAGAAACATATGAACTACCAAAGGTCAACCCAGAAGATATAGCAATTTTGAACAACCCAATATTAGCTATTGAAATTGAAAATGCAATTTAAATCTTACCAACAAAGAAAAGTCCAGGTCCTGATGGATTCACAGGGGAATTCTACAAGAAATTTAGAGAAGATTTGATGCCAGTACTCCTTAAACTCTTCAATGAAATTGAGACATAAGCAATCCTCCCTAAATCATTCCTGGAAGCAAGTATTACTCTGATCCCAAAACCATAGAAAGATGCAACCAAAAAGGAGAACTATAGGCCAATCTCACTAATGAACATTGATGCAAAGATTCTCAACAAAATACTGGCAAATAGAATGCAGCAAATCATCAAGAAGATTATACATCATGACCAAGTGGGGTTCATTCAAGTAATGCAAGGATGGTTTAACACACACAAATCAATAAATGTAATACACCACATCAACAGAGCCAAAAAAAAAACCCACATGGTCATCTCAATACATGCAGAAAAAGCTTTTGACAAAGTCCAACACATGTTCATGATAAAAACCCTCCAGAAACTCAGAATACAAGGCGTCTAATTCAACCTTATAAAAGCCATCTATGACAAACCAACAGCCAACATTATACTAAATGGACAAAAACTGAAAGCTTTCACTTTAAAATCAGGAACAAGACAAGGAAGTCCACTCTCACCACTCCTTTTCAACATAGTTCTGGAAACACTAGCCAGGGCAATCAGACAAGAGAGAGAAATAAAAGGAGTAAAGATAGGAAAGGAAAAAGTGAAATTATCACTATTTGCAGATGACATGATACTCTGCATAGAAGACCCAAAAAACTCCATTAAAAGGCTGCTAGAGGTAATAAACAAGTTCAGTAGTGTAGCTGGATACAAAGTCAATGCTGAAAAATCAATAGCAATTCTGTACACAAACAAAGAACTCACTGAGAGAGAAATTATGGAAATATCACCCTTTACAATAACATCTAAAAAATGAAATAATTAGGAATCCACCTAACTAAAAATGTAAAAGATTTATATGCTGAAAATTATACTATTCTGAAAAAGGAGATTGAAGAGGATATTAGAAAATGGAAGGACATTCCTTGCTCTTGGTTAGGAAGAACCAACATTGTGAAAATTGCTATACTCCCAAAAGTGTTATACAGATTTAACCCAATCCCAATCAAAATGTCATTGACATACCTCACAGATCTAGAGAAAACACTCCTAAAATTCATTTGGAAACAGAAGAAACCAAAAATAGCAAAGGCAATTCTAGGCAACAAAAGCAAGGCAGGAGGGATCTCAATTCCTGACTTGAACCAGTACTATAAAGCCACAGTGATAAAATCAGCTTGGTACTGGCAAAGAAATAGACCTGAGGATCAATGGAACAGATTAGAAGATGCAAACACAACTACAAAGACACTCAGCCACCTGATATTTGACAAAGGGGCTAAATATGTCCACTGGAAGAAGGATAGTCTCTTCAGTAAATGGTGTTGTAAAAATCGGCTCTCTACATGCCGAAGACTGAAACTAGATCCATGCATATCACCATGCACAAAACGAAAGTCTAAATGGATCAAAGACCTCAATATTAAAACAGAAACACTAAATCTACTGGAAAACAAGGTAGGTAGAAATCTTGGAGACATAGGGGTAGGCAGAGAATTCAGGAACCAAATGCAAACTGCACGGGAAACACTTCAAAGAATCAACAAATGGGATCTCACATTATTGAAAATTTCTGCACTTCAAAGGAAATCTCCAACAGAGTGAAAAGAAAATCAACAGAGTGGGAAAGAATTTTAACCAACAATCCCTCAGACAAAGGACTTGTGTCGAGAATATATAAAGAATTGAAAAACATCAAGCCCCCTAAATTCAAAGACCCTCTCCAAAAATGGGCATCTAAAATGAACACACAGTTCTCAAAAATATACAAATGGCAAATAAATACATGAAGAAATGTTCGCTATCACTGGTCATTCAAGAAATGCAAATTAAAACAGCATTGAAATTCCACCTTACCCCAGAAAGAATAGCTGCCATCAAGAAATCAACTGATAACAAATGTTGGCGAGGCTGTGGGGAAAAAGGAACACTGCTCCATTGGTGGTGGAACTGTAGACTGGTGCAACCATTATGGAAATCCATATGGAGAAATCTCAGAAGACTAGCATTAGAAGCCCCATTCAATCCAGCTATCACCCTCCTGCTCATTTTCCCCAAAGAACTGAAAAATTTCTATCACAGTGATCTATGTGCACTCATGTTCATAGCTGCACAATTTGTGGTAGCTAAATCCTGGAAACAACCAAGATGCCCATTAACTGCAGAGTGGATGAAAAAGATGTGGCATTTTTATACAATGGGGAATATTACTCAGCTATAAAAAAGATGATCTTGAGGCCTTCATAGGCAAATGGAGACAACTTGAGACTATCCTCATTAGTGAAATAAATAAGAATCATTTTTATAAATGTCACATTGTGTCTCTAGTGTAAAAAGTAAATAAGAACTACAAGTGTAATAAAACCAAAATGTGTAATTGCTATTGTAAAAAAGAGAGGAAAAGAAAGTACTCTAAGGGATATAATGGCATGTAAGTTTGAGTGTGTAATATAGATGACCATATTGCTGAATCTTTGTGGGATCTTTGAACAAAACTGTTTGTAGTCTGACTGTTTGAATATTTACTATGTACCCTTTAACTTTGTAACTTGAACAACTACATCCAGGATGACAGTACGTAATTTATAAATTTCTGATTTCTTAATGAGGCTTTTTATCTTTCTCCTTTTTTTTCCTTTCTTCTAGAATTCTGTCTTGTTGCTACCCTTTTTTCTGTTTTGTTTTGTTTTGTTTTTCTTTAAATAAAATTTTAAAAATGTATAATTGCTATTGTAAAAAAAGAGGAAATAGGAAGTGCTATAAAACATATAGCTGCATGTATGTTTAGATGTGTGGGATTGATGACCATATTTCTAGGTTCTTGTTGGATTGTTGAACAGATCTGTTTGCACTTTTACTGCTTTAGTGTCCACTTTGTGTGTTTTAATTCTGTAACTTGAATAACTATTTCTAAAAGAACAATATGTAATGTATCAACTAGTGATTTCTTACTGTTAACTTCTTTTCTTGAAATTCTGTAATATTCCTACCATTTTCCTGTTTTTTCTATGTTTAATTAAAAAATGTATAATTGCTATTGTAAAAAGAGAAAATAGGAAGTGCCATAAAATATATCACTGCGTGTGTATTTATGTGTGCAGGATTGTTACCCATATTTCTTAGTTCTTGTTTGATTGTTGAACAGATCTGTTTGCAGACTTACTGCTTGAGTGTCCATTTCATGTGCTTTAATTTTGTAACTTGAACAACTATTTTTAAAAGAGCAATATGTAATTTATCAGCTAGTGATTTCTTACTGTTTACATTTTTTTGAAATTCTGTAATATTTCTCTCCTTTTTCTGTTTTATCCCTTTAAATAAAAAATAAAATAATAATAAAAAGAGCTTTCATAGAGGAACCAGAGGAAAATTTCATAAAAATTGTATTTGCTTATGAAAGAGTTCTCAGAAAACACTATTTTTGAAAATTTGTCCAATGTTATTATGGAGAATGTACTGGGCAAGAGGATTGTACAAAAAGGAAGATAAAGTACTGAGGAGGTGCAGAATACAGAAATCCAGTGCACAACCTGCAGTCACCCAGAAAGAATGGTAAAAAAATTACTAACAGACAAAGTGACAGAAATAAGTGTATTGGAGATTTTGAGAATTTTACAAATTACTATAACATCAATTCCTAATAAAGTAAAAAAAATATTCTCGTCTGTAATGCCATTAAAAGGCGTTTTTCAGCCTACAGTTTGGAAAAGTGTATACAGAATAAGCAATTTTATTACCAATTTGGACTTTAGAATTCATGAAAGAGAAATCAGTCTTTCCTTTTAAGTAAATGTTTCACAGGAATAATCCACGTATGCTTTTGTGAAACATGAACAGACTTGAAAACGAAGCTTGGACAGTACCTATGCTCTGCCTCCAGCTGTGACGCTATCCTTGTGTGTTTAGCAAAGCCACCCCTCCCACCAGCAGTCACTTACTAATAATATAAAGCGAGGTCTGCCATGCCCCCACGGGACCAGGACCCGCCTATGGCAGGAAAGAATGTGACACAGCGAAATCCGCTTTTGGTAAAGAAATTTGACTTTTTTTACCTTACCCAAGAAGCAATGACCACTGTTGTGACCATCCTTCCTCTCATTTCTTATAAATCTCACCGCTGCACCTCAGCCCTCAGCCTCGGTCCGCACCTCCCTTTTCAGGGAACACTTTCCTTGAGAGCAGTAAATAGAAATGCTTGCGCAGGTGCGTTCCCGTGCACGCTCCAGACCCGAGTGTATGCGCATCTGTGTGTACTGGGAAGATCTGTGTGTGCGGTGTGGGTGTGAGTGGAGGAGGATGTGGGAGAGGCGTGCCAGGGTCACGGATGACCACCGGCGCAGCCGAGGAAACTGCTTGTCGTTGTTATTTATTATTATTTTATTATTATTTTGCACCAGAGATCGAACTCATGACCTTGAGCTTGCCAGGCAGGCACTGCCTTACAACGGTCTTTGACTCAAATGACTACATTATACAGATACAGGTAGGTAGGTAAGTAGATATTCATATCTAAAACCATTAAATTCCCTCTTTTCTAATTGGTTTTTTATTGTACTTACCTATTTTTTATGTATCTATTTTTCAATGTTTAACATACTGAGTGATATCTCTAATCTATCTATCTCAAAAAGGTATAATAAACCTGATTGTTTCTTTGTTCAGTTCAGAAGTATATACAGGAAATAGTTAAGCAATGGAAGTGGTTTGTAAATATGAAATTCAAGAAAATATCTCTAATCCCCATGGTAATGAAACAGCTTCACTCATGAAAAACTTGGAAAACATTAGTTTATTATTCCTCAGTGATACATATTTGTAATCTATACCATTAACCTTAGCCTTAAAAATGTATTCGAAAACTGAAATGCTATGGAAAGCTTTATGTTGGAAGGTGTTACAGTGTCAAATGTAGTACTAAATGATCGAAAATATTTAGAAATAGAAAGATGCTTTTATAAATAAGATTTTTACAAATTATGTCACTACTTTTATGATGACTTTAATATGAGGGTTTAGAAAGTGAAGCATTTCTGCAATTTCTTATTTGAGAGAAAATGAAACATATTACTAATAACTCTTCTTACCTGAATTTATATTTAAATATTAACTTAACATTGAGAAGGGAACTTCTAAAACAATTGCAAATAGAAAGTGTAACATATGAGCATTGATTATTATTGTAAGAATATTTAGAATTGAACATAAATTTAAACACACAACACCCGACTGACCATCATCTAAGACTCAGGAAAAAAACCTGAAGTTGAGGAAAATTTCTTTGCATAGCTGGAACACATCCGACAAATCACAGAATCTGTTATTAACAGTTTGGCCAGATGTGGCAATGCCCAACTGTAATACCAGCTCTCTCAGAGGCTGAGAAAATAGCACAGCAAGTTGAAGCTTAGTCTGGGAAATGGAGCAACTCAGCAATTTGGTGAGGCTCTGTGTTAAAACAAACATAAAAAGGGCTGAAGCTAGAGCTCAAAGAGAATGCTCTGATTGCAATTGCTAATAGCAATAAAGTAAACTATTGTGAGCTGCCCACTAATGGCCATAGCATGGTCTTATCTCCCCATTCTCTAGGCATTTACCTTGACAGTTATTTAAATCTACGTTTTTTCATGGAGAGCAGTTTATTCTGTCTTATTCTCTGGAATATCCCATGGTGGAGACAGAACACTCATGGTTGAACCTGTTTCTCAGGGTTTGCTCCAGAATGAGTCATGCATTCTGGGTCACCTCCTGGGCATGCGATCTGGGAGAATTGGCTCTCTGGGACCTACTCCTCACATTGGTCACTGTTTCTGTCTTATTAGATTTAGCAATAAAATTAATACAAGCATGCTTCATTCTGAAAAGAAAGAGATTTTCTTTTCAACTTTACAAATAATATATATTTATAAACATTGAAATCTTAAAAAAGATTATTAAGGTTGTCATTTTAGTTAACATGTTGTAACTATACAGAAGGAGAAAATTATATGCACTTGTGACTATTATTAATGTTTACATCTATTTTTCTAAATAAATGTTGTTATCCTAAATAAAAATGATAAAAATCTTTCTTGTAATTACCCTTATCAAAGATTTCCTACATACACCTTAATTTCCTTTTGGTATAACTATGCAGCAATATAAATTCACATGGCACATTGCTTTTCCTGACAATCTGGAAATATTTTGTGATCAGATTTCAAATCATTTTTCACCATCCAATGTCATGCTGATTGTGATAGATTAGTTGGACTTTATAGTGTATTAGACAGACAGATGGTTATAAATTCAAGAAATAATAGTCACTTATTTCACACACTTCAACTTGCCATTCCATCACAACACGTTTCCTGTTTATTGGCCATTTACATTCCCACTCCCAATTATCAAGGCCTCTGACAGAGGGAAACAGTGCAATAGACAGATTTGGGGCCCCAGAGGCTTATGTACCACTCATCTTTGGCAAATGAATGTCACTCATATTCTTGAATTTGGCTCCCTATGCTGAGGCCATGTCTCAGTGTACACGTCCTTGGGATTTATCTTTGCTTC
>PVLA01017636.1:0-16754 GCA_004027455.1 Hydrochoerus hydrochaeris
TGGAGTCTCCACCCTCGACTCCATATTGAGCATTACATAAAAACATACACATATGAACTACACAAATTACAATTATCAGTACAAAACATTTCAAGATCCCCGCGCCCAATTCCCACATGCGGCGTCCTTTTCCTGGAGAAGCGATTGTCACAAGGCGTGGATGGACTAGGACGCGGCATGGACAGAAAAGGGCGCCGCAGAGAGTCACCTGCCTGGGGCCAGTGGGGGAAACATCCCATCAGTTCCATGCACTGACCCAGGGTTGCCTGGGAGGCATGGCCTCCCACACCTCCAGATGGCACGCAGAGTGAGTTTCCAAAGGCAGCTCTCTCACCCTCCATCAGCAAGGCCTAGGGCAGGAAGCAGTGGCCCATGGTGTAGCAGAGGAGAGACACTGTCAGATCTGACCAATAGGACGCTAACTGCAGCTGGAGTGAAAGGTATGTTGTGAGCAGGGGTGGTGAGGGTGAAGCATTCAACACAGAGGGACAAAGTCACTTAGAGGAACAACAAAGGATACCAGCAGCCCGGTCCGTTTTGGTGTTGCTGGGGAAGACAAGGAGGACAGGTATCTTTATAGTATTTGCATATGGTGAAACTTGGGCACAGGTGAGAGATCCCAGACATATACATGCTCCTTTGTACTATTCTATATTGTCTTCCAAATGCATTCTCAGCCTGATCATTACTGTTCTGTAGGATGACAAAGTTTGAAGCTTATTGTCTTAGTCTATTTGGGCTACTATGACAAAATGCACCAAACAGAATGGTTTATAAACAACAGAAATGTGTTCGGACCTGTGATGAAGCAGCCTGTTATAGGAGGGAGAACGTGGCAGAAGAAACTGCTCAGTTCATAGCAGCTGGGAAGCAGGGGTGGAGAGGTTGAAGGACATGTCCCCAGTGATTTAACTCCCTTCCACTAGCCCCCACCTCCTAAAGACTACACCATCTCCCAGGAGCACCACAGATTGATGACCAAGCCTCCAATACATGACAGCCTTTGGGGAACATTTAAGATTCAGCCCATAACAGTGAGAAATAAATGATATGCAGCATTGTTCAGGATTGACTGAAGACCAAGAAGTCAAAGTGGAAGAACATCAAGTTAGTCTGGAGAAGAACAGGTAAGGGCTTAAATTAATGATGGGACAAAGAGGAAGAGAAAGGACAGAGGGTAGCGGTGTTTGGGAGCTAAATTCTATACATCTCAAGATGGCCAGAACATGGGGGTGAGTGGTTCAGGAGGACCTCTGGTTTGTGGGAGGAAGACAGAGGGTCATCCTTCTCTGAGACCAGGAGAAGAGTGGTAGCCAGGGCACAGGGGATACAGAGGAAGGGAAAGAGCACTGACAACCTCTACCATCTACCAAAAATGTTTGTGAATATTTGGGAAGAGGTAAAAGCTGCCATGAGGGCTATTCAGGTAAAGCTCTCAGCACTATGTAATGACAAACATTAAGGATAATCTTGAGTCAGAAAAAGTGTCACAAGGGAGCAATAAGAGACATGGAAGTGTGATTGCCTTGGGGTGAACCCAGAGTGTAGTGAATGCAGACTGGCACTTATAACACAACCCACAAAAGTGATTTAACCTCTTTGTTCCAGCTTGCTCACTAGGAAAAGGGATAATCAGGTTCAATCCCACTCAGATACGATGCAGTTTAACAAGATTACCCTGTCTGAGAGTGGTACAGGGCCAAAGGCTGGCGGATCCTGATCTTATGGGAGTTGGAGTTCTTATGATTTGGAGACTAGAATACAAAATGAAAACAAATATGTACATAGGAAGAGAAAAGGAATCACTACAAATTACACATTTTAAGTTGACAAATGCCACATGCATCACAAAATGCAGAAGATGACCCAATATTTTTATTGATGATTGTCTACCACACTTCCATAATATTTTCTCTTATATTATTGATGCACAGTCTTGATCATTTCCTTGTATGAATGATTTGGGGATGATTTTTATAGTGAGCTTAAAAGGTAATTTGGTCTTTAAATGGTCAAACAGGTTTCGTTTTTCATTATTCATAGTTGGGGTACATAGAGCATTAAACAGATGCATCACTCTATAATCTGGCTATGGGTCTTTACCCTAAACACATAAAAAATGTGACTCAACCCATTTCACACATTCCTATCAAAAAGAAAAAGAAAGTCATATGGGAGATAGGTTTATGTGTGGTGAGGTTTGTTTTGTTATTGAGTACATTCCTGGTGGGAAAGAACCTTCACATGCATTATTCTTTGAGGCGACTAATCTCCACTTGTGTGTATCTCAAGTATCATATCTCGTTCACCTATTTTGGAGCCAGGTTCTGCACAGAATGTTAATGTGTAATTTGACTTTCTGGCTGTGAATCTTCCCACTTTCATGCTCAAGGGGCAATCAACACAGTGAGTGGCTAGGAAGCCTTTTCTATATGGGGATGGTAGCAATGACTTAACTGAACATAGAAGTGACTGGACATTACGTAAATACATCTTAAGAAACCATAACTAAATGCTGTGCCAGCTCAACTTCCCTTAATTGTATCCCCCCCAAAAAATACTAGTGGGCATGTAAAGCATCCACTACCCACTAATAGGGCAAGTGTCAAAAGAGTAAGTTGGAACAAGCAAAAAACAGTGGTTGTAACCAAATGCATTTAAATATCTTAACATTTTCAAACTTTTCAAAATATGTGGTTATGTGAACATATTATTTATATCCTCCACAGGGTCTTGGAAGAAACCCATGAAAATAAGGGAAACTAAAAAGCTTAAAGTTCATTAGCATCATGGTAAATTTGCATCTTGTTGGAACTCAAATCAGCATCCTTCTCTTTCTCTCCCACAAACTGATCTAGGACAGCACTTCCTACTGCTTTTTGCCCAAACCCAGGCCACTGTTCCTGCAGGTACACACAACTGTGCTTGACAACCACTGCATTTTATCTAACACACTCAGCTGACTTAATGCACTTTGCACAGTTTTTTATTTGTATAATTCCAACATTTTAAAATAGAAAAAAAGACTTCATATTTACAATACTCTCTCTGAAAAAGATGTCTTTAAATGCAATCTGTAATAACCATACTTCTATGAATAAAACAACTTTTGAAACTTAGATACATCCCAGCAAATAATATCCTCACACTACATTCAATTAATGCTTCATTTATATCAATATTGTAAATTTGATTGTGAATTTATTATGAATCTTGGCTACAATCATTCTCTTCACTAAAGTGTATTGGGTTTGGATTATATATTAGAAAGGAAAAGAGGGCGGCAGGGATGGAGAAAAAACCCAAAGCCCCTCTACGATCATTTATTATATTTACTTTTTAACAAATTAATCTTTTCTCAAAAGGTAAGAATGTTTCCATAATCCCTTTAATCTACAGTGGAGAAGTAGAAGACAGTCTTTTCCAGGGGTTGAACACTCTTTGTTCTAAGCAAGATTCTAATAAATGTGCACAATTTATAAGTGATACTTTGAGGACTATCTCACAGAATTTAAAGCAATCCAGGATTTAATAGCAATCAACAGAATCAAGGCAAAGTGAAACCATTATGGCTGAGCACGCTGGAAAAGTGGGGTTTGAATTGATGCTACATATTATTCATTTTGACAAGTGCAAACTCACACTGAAGATAGCAGGAGCAGAGATGGGGCTGCAAAGGAAGGCTAATACAAATGTATTATTAACACTGAAACAAATCTGACTTTAAGCCTGGTGTGTCTCCTGGTTAGTAGGAATATTAATAAGGCTTGAATTCTCATTATACTTTGCATTAAATAATCACAGGACACCCAAATTTTCATGGGGGCATGGCAATTGGTCCATATTAGTTATATTTTCCAGAAGAAACTAATTATTGTGGAATAAATGTGAGCATGCTGGTGCAGGTGCAGATAAACAACATTTTTAAATGTCCTCAAACCCTAAGAAATGGGGAGAGCTGAGATGCGGTCCTCTTCCCCCACTGCCCCTTCCAGCCTCCCTGCCACCGGCCCACCTGGCAGCTACTCAGAAGTGGCTCCTTTCATGGTCTGAAGAGGCACCGAGGGCAGGAGAAGGAACAAGTCTCTGAACCTCCACCCTGAATTCACGGAGTGGGCAACAAAACATCTCAGGAAACTGCTGTCATCGATGGGGTTCAAAGGACTTGCACGAGGACTCCAAGAGGACCAAGAGTGCAGAGGCACCATCGGGGTCACACTGCACATGGTGGAAGCCATGCCCCATAACAGGCACTGAGCTCCCCGCCCCATGTGGGCCCAGGCACTGTACATACGCATTTGTTTCTCTCATGATACTCTGATGAGGCATGGCCTGTCATCGTCCCCATTGTCCTTTCAAGGAAACAGAAGCACATAGAGGCTGCGATGCCAACACAGCAGCAATAAAGGAAGAAATTTCATTAAGCAGACAAAATTCACACTTGAGGAAATGTTTATATTTTGTTTGTCAGCTGACCAGATCTATGAACTGTTCTAAAACTGGTAAAAATACAAAATCAAGCTTTAGAGGATCCCTCCTCTGCCTTTTCACTCTGCTCCAATGACTCCTTAGCAAGAAAGAGATGAATACAACTGCTAACCTAACGTCAAAAACAAAACCAAGCAGAAGATAAAGAGTGTGGTCTGAATGCGCCTACCAGAAAAACACCCCCTGCCAGGTACTTGCCATGTGATCCTCACACAGGAGCATCCACACCCTAAGAGAGTTAGGTGGCTACAGGTTGACATGATAGCTGTCACAGGTAGCCATGATCCTAGTATCACTGCTCTTCCTGAATTACTGTCAAGAATGTAAACCTAAATTTACATTAGCGTAAGTATTGAAGAATGTTTAACGTTATGCGGTATTCTTGATTTATAGGACGATGAAACGAAATAGATAAATCATGTTCCTTAAGTGCCACTGCAACGCATCTCTGAATAACCAGTCCCTCAGCTCCAAAGGAAGGCTCTAGTTTCTCCTCCACCCACACCTGTAATTCTCATTAGTATCCAATGAGAGTTGTACCCACCAGGAAAGAAGAAAACCTGGCACATCAGATTTTCAGAGCAACTGGGATAAAACTGATCTTCCATTTTAATCACAGAAAAGCAGTGCCACAAAATCAAGGAATATCAGAGCATCCCATACCCAAAATCAGATGTTCGTTAATAATTGAGTGATGTTAAATTCACAAGTGCGGATCTTAAATGGATGAGTTCCTTACAGAAATGTGGACACGTATAAGGAAAGGGCTAATGCTTAAATGAAAGCACATCTTTCTTAACAGCCCTAGAAATCTGATTTTCAGATCCACTAGGAATACACTGTACTTTAAGAATTAAAGAGGAGAAGTAATTATCAATAATGTAGTCAGCTTGTGTATATCAGGCAGATAAAGTCAAGCCACTTTTAAAAAATCAATGAGATACTGAATATGAATTTGCATTCTAATGGACAGGCACAAACAACCACGGGAGGGTGGCATAACCACAGCACCTGACTCAAGATTTTCAAGTTAAGGCCAGAATTTCCTCTCCAGATACTTTTAAGCATCAAAAATGTGCGGAAAAGAGTAAAGAGACCACTGCTCCAAGCATGGAGCAGGTTTTTACCAGTTTGAGAGAGAACTTTTGCCTATTTCCAGGAACTTCCTGAGCCAGATTTTAAGCTTTGGGTAGCTCACAATCAGTTAAAGTGGGAGTATTTTTTTAAACAAAGAATGAAATTTATTAAGGACTTTAGTGAACAGAAGGGATAGAAGCCCATCTTGGCCATCAGCAACACAGGATTCCTAGATTCAGAGATCAGAGGAAGGGGCCAGTATCCCGTGCTAGACAAAAGGTTTGCATGTGGGCTTTTAGACCATAGGAATAAACCAACTCTTCATGGCGAGCTTTCCCTGCTTCCTGGCCCCCTTTTCACTAGTTCACTAGTGGTCAAGTTTAAGGTACATCCAAACAAACGTGTTCTTAGTCCAAATCTAAGACTTCTTGCATTTTTAATATTGAGCAAACTTCTGCACTCATCATCAATTCAGGGACTGGGACAGTTGTTGATTTGATTAAAATACGTCAGATCATGTAGATGCTGCCTAATAAAAAGTGATTCTGTAAAGAACAATTCTCTGGCAGGAAGAATACTGATGTGGGAAGCAGAGGGTGTTAGCTTGACGACTCTCAGCTCTACTACTCACAGGTAGGTGGCCTTGGGCAATTCATGTCACCCTCTTAACCTCCTAATAATACCTTCCCTGCTTTCTTATGAGGATGCACATAAAACCACATTCTAAATTGTGAGGCCCTGAGGAAGGGTCAGGAAATCCATAAAATAAGCAGCCTAATTTATTTTGCTCATTTTCCCCTATGCTTTTCTCATAATTTACCTTCAGTCATCAACAATGACTGCATTTCCTAGTGTTCTGGGTCCAAATCTAAATTCCTGTCCTGCTAGCTCTTGTGGGCAGAGATTGTATCACACATCTTGTCTGAATGTACCACAATGGCTAGCACAGCTGTACACAGATCGCAGTGCTCTGCCCCCCACCACCAAAAAAAAGAAAAAAAAATGTCTTCTATGAGAACTTTTACTAAAATAACGACTAACCAAGAGCTCTGTAGTACTACAAAGAAATTAAAACTCTACAGAGAAGTTTCTTTCATTACTTCAATCCAAGCACTTTTTTTCCTGACCCCACTGATTACAAGTTTCTTCAGATTTAATCTTTGAGCCATCTACAGCCTCTGCTTTGAATTCCTCCTCTTTCTTTATGTTCCTATGTCTGCAATGCACAGATTGTTGACAATCTACATTGAATCATATGGGTCTTTTAAAAATAAGCAGCAGAATAAAAGATGTCACTGATCATGAAAGAATCAGGTAATCAATTGTTATTACCACCCACTAATTCCTATTTACTTTAGTTTCTGATTGTTTTCCTTGTTCTTTTTTTTTTTCTTTTAGATTTTTACAACCCACAAAATGGTCCTCTCTGGTCTCTCTGTAACATAGCATGAAGTAATGCAAAGTATAGACATGATTTTGGACTAAACAGATCAAGTTTCAAATCTGAACTTTACCAATTCGTGACTTCAAGGGAAATTATTTACCACTCTCGGTTTCAGTTTCTTCATTTATATAATGGGAGCAATACATTGGGATGAGGACTGTGAAACAATACAGCCAAACACAAGGCTCCCCTCATGGCCACCCTTGTGCCTCTGAAAGGGCCTGACAGTACGTCCGGCAGTGACTCAGAACCCCACAAGCCTGGCTTATGCACATGCACTGTAGACCTTTGGTTGACAAGAACTACATTTCTAACTGGCTGAATGAATTCTAGTAAATCATTGTCTACTACTGTTTGAGAATAGTTTAGGAATGCTGCCTGTGATTGATCAAGGCTGAATTTAATCTTTCTAGTTGCCATGGCAGTTTTTGGTTTGGGTTTGTTTTTCTGTCTGTTTTATATCTCATTAGATCAACAGTTTTTTTATTGCATATCTATGGGACACAGATCCAGGTTGCATGGGTCTCAGAGTTTATACTATTTGGGAGATCTTATGAAAAAATTATAAACTTCAAATAGGTGTAAAAGTAGGTATTTGTTAGAATGCGAACTGCAGTTTTACAGACTTTGTTGCCTACTTTATGCTCTCAGAGTCTGAGTCTGCAGGGAAGTGGCCAGTTAAGCGCATCCAACACACTGGTAATTTTTACCCAGCTCTGAGCCTTTTCTTGCCTTCTCAGAAGGCTGTGTGGTCCTGTTTTTTTTTTTTGTTTTGTTTTGTTTTGTTTTTTCTATTTTGGCTGGAAAGAACCTTTTTAATTCTTCTAGTACCAACTGTTCGCTCAAAGTTTTCTCCCACAGGAAAGAGAAAACTGCCCTCCCTGTGAATGTTACTGGGGAAATTTATGGAATTTTCTTCTCGGAATTTGAAAACTCACTGATGAAATGTAGGGTCCAAAGCATGGAGCAATATCTTGTGGTAGAAAGAGAGTCACTGCCCCAGCCATGATCAAAGCCAGTCCCCTGGTTGAGCTCAGAAGCATTTCTATTCTGCCACATCTTTCTGTTCTGCCCAAGACTTTCTGTCTCAATGGGGAATATGAAAAGGCAGATAAACTTTATCTCCCTGGACAGGAATTTTAGGCAGCTAGTCTTCAGTGGGTATGATGGATAGTTAGTTGACTTTATTAACTTCCCACCATTATAACCAATCAGGCTTCAAGATTCTTGACTTGTCAGTTTTTGAGTTGTGGTAGCTCCTTTTGTGAGCTTTCTCTAAAAGATACATTGAGGTCTAGGAAAGAGTTACATCTTTATAAATGTTAAATATCAATAACACTTAAGTGTTAAATATAATTAAAATGTAGACCACAGTTTCTGTGGTCTTTCTGGCTTAACCTTTATTTCCTCCCTGAAGTACTTAACAATACTCATTTACACTGTAAAATTCAATCTTATCAAATTACCATCTTTTCTGCTGTGAGTATGAATTTGAGTGTATGTAACAACTGAATCTTTTACCTTACAGTGACAAGGATTAGTCATGAGATGCCCCTTGAAATATTCATCAATGTTTACTGCATATAAGATATTGCTTAACATTCAGGACAACATAATATTGCCTTTTCTCGAATTTTTGGCTTTTGATTAAATGGCACTGGTATTCAAGAAACAGGAACAATGATCTCTGGAAAACCATATATATAAGAATAGCTATTGATTTCATCTTAGGCTAGCAGCAAACCACAGCACTGCTGTGAAATTATCAAATTTGGGTCAGAAAGCTTTAAAGAATGAAGTCTGGGAAATTTATTGTATGATCAACATATTGTATCTTTGCAATAGCAGAGAAAACGCATGTAGCAATTGTGGCTGAAAACATCAATGTAAATGTTATTATGCCTCCCCAGCTCTCAGTCATATTGGCTGCTGACATCTCTCAGCGTCGGTTGATTGTCAGTGGCAAAGCAGGTCTGTTGTCTATTGGCTCAGCAGTGTCAGATGACCCTGCTGCCTTCACCCACGTAAATCACCAAGTGAACTGTTGTGTGAAATCATTCCTACACCCTTTAGTGAATTTGCAGCATGACAGCTCACACCAGAAATATATTGGATACCTTCAGACCACATTTGCACTTTGCACGATCCATCCAGAAGGCTGTAGTTCCAGAGCACCTCAGGATTCGCATTCTTACTGTCTATTTCACATAGATTTGGTGGCCTCAGCTACCTCAAAGTGCAGCACCCCAGCTTTCCTTTGCTCAGGGTCTGTCTGCCTTTGTGTACTGTTTGCGACTTTCTCAGGAGCTGAATGCAGCAGCTCAAACTGTCTGCCTTCCAGTGATTGCTCTTCCCCCACATCTGATAAAGTGCTTAGCAGTGCATTTGTGTTTGGGTAATTTATGTAGTAAGGATTTAACAAAATCAGAATTGGGAAGACACTGAGATATGCTCTTACCTAAAAGCTAATACTACAAATCCCATCCCAAATTCTCAATGTGAAAATTTTACATCACAGATTTCTTATTTTCTCACTATAGAATAACAATTTCATATGCTGTGAGGGTGAAAAATAGTGCAACCTTTGCAGAGGACAATTTAGTTCTATTCTAGATGAATGTTTTGAGTTGTCTGCAAAAATGTATTGATAAGGATGCTGAATAAGAGCTGTTTATAATAACAAAATAGCTACTGATAGCATATATTTACAATTATTATATATGCTTATATATCTATGATTATAATTATAATAGCAAAGTGAATAAAGAATATATAAATAATAGATAAATGAAAGATATATATGAAAATAACCCAAATATCCATAGAAAACATGAAACACTCCTAATTATTGAAGTTCACTGAAATTATGTGCATAATTTTATAGCAACATTCTAAGCAGGATATCCATCCCAGAAAATAGTAATGATTTTTACTACATACAGATTAAAAATATCTTTGGAATAGCCAACATACAACCAAACTGGATAAGCAAAGCCAAAAAAAAGAACCAAAGAAAATCTTGGCAATATATATAGTGAAGAAAGGCGTAAGAAAGCTTTTATGGATTGATTTAAGAAGAATGGAAGAAGAGAATAATAACATAAAAGAGACAAGAAGCATAAACAGATAGATTCATAGAAATCCCGTGGCCAATAAACAATTGTTATAATGTTTGGTCTCATAAGACTCAGTGAAAAGCAAACTAATGCCATACTTCGATATCTTGCAGCAATCAGACAAAGAAAAAGACAAATAATATTCATGTATGGAAAGACAGTGAGGACAGTGACAGTAAGTGTATAAACTGATGTACTTTTAGAGAACACTTGGAACCGCCTAAAGGGATACATGTATCTAGAATAACATGATATTGGAAATGATTGTGTTTATGGAGAACTTTGTGTTTGTTCATGCTAAATGCTTGTACAGTTGCACGTACTAAACATTTAACTCTCACAAGTACTCTCTGAGCAGCTCTCTGCAGTCCATAATTCCAGAAGGGGCAGTTCACGACACTTCCCTGTGACTGATGCTTCCCACAGCAGCATAAAGCAGGCTCCCTGACTTTAATTGTCTCTATTTCACACATGAAAAAACTGAGCCCTGGAAAGGTTATACCACTTCTTATATTCATAGCAATGGTGTGATAGTAAACCAGGAAGAAAAGGGGCGGGGGAGGAGGAGAAAGGAGGCCAGGAAGAAGGCGGGGGGAGGGGAGGAAAAAAGAAAAGTCCCACTTGCCAATATCTGCAATGTAAAAATTCCGCCATGGCTGATTTAAGCCCACATGAAATCAATGAACTTGGAATTAGGAAAAGATGTGCGTAACTGGCTTTTGCATGCCCGCCTCAGAACACTACAGTTTAGAAGCTGTACATCCGGGCCATAGATTTGACCAATTTGGCTTCCATAGCACATGCTCATGGCTGACAATTCTGTCTCTAGGAATGCACAAAATCTACGAAATATACATGGCTGTAGTTATGTGCAAAAGATGTAACGTTTCCTTCTCTTTTGAAACCATACACATGAGATAAATATTATTGCTGGGAAATTATGTGTGAAATAGTGATTGAAAAGAAAGTAGGTTACCAAACAATATGTACAATGTGACTCTCCTTCTAAAACATTAGTTTGGCACCAGAAAATGCCTACAAAGATATATGCTGAATTATTAGCAGCGGTTGATTGAGTCGTGCTTTTGTCTTCTTCCTTTTTTTATTTAATTATTTTTCCACTATGAACATATATAGCTTCTGCAGTAAGAAAAATAAGTACCATAAATTAATTTAATGACTAAAAGGAATGAAAGGAAAAGCCAACCAGTGAGACCTGATAGTCTTGTCACGTGAACAAGCTCAGAGCTACATTTCTTCAGTAAATGCACTAGAAGGAGTGAACTGGTGGGGTGTCTGCAATCCCTGAGGAATAGCTGCGGCTCTGTGTGTGGAAGGGTCACAATGATGGCAGAGTCCTCTTTCAGCTGGGTGCTTGTCTTCAGGTAATGACAGCAACTCCATGAGCGGGCTCAGTCCAAGGGAAAAAAAGAAGAGACAGCTAACTGCCCAGTGAACTCCGTACACAAAACAGCCTCTCCCACTGGAAATCCCTGTCAGGTTCAAATGAATTCACACTTCTTATCCATATTTTTTTGTTCTCATTTACCATCCCAAAGGTCAACCTGCGGTTTAGATTCATACCAATATGACATGTCTAGACCATAGTGATTCCCAGAAAAATACAATGCACAGCCACACACCAGAAAAACAACCTCCCAGCAAGGGGGAAAAATTCAATAGCATTAGGATTGCTCAAGAAACCAACAAAAACCAGGAAATTCAAAGTTAAGTTTTATACTCCCTCCTTAACTCCACACTATTGTGAAAGAAAATAAAAGTCACAATGGCATGTGTTAGGGGTGCAATGTCAGCAGTAACAGCCCTTCCAAGGTTTTAATGACTTGTGTCATAATCTTAACATTCTATAAACACAGGATTTGGCTTAACACCTGGGTCCTTTAAAAGAGAAATGTCTCCTGGAAGCCTGGACTAAGAAAACCCAAAGAGATTTCCCAGTCTCTTGGGTAGACACAGTCAATCATTATAGAGAGAGGAAACAGATAAAATTGTGTTATGATTATAGCCTTTCTGTCCTCTTGGGAAAATAAATAACTACAACAAAGAAATACTATTTACTTATGAGGCCAGAATAGACTCCTGAGTAATCTGGTCTATTGGCTAATTATCAGATAGATTCCCCTTCAAAGCTTTGCATTTAGGGAATAAAATATTGCTCAGTGGTACTTAAAAGTGCTCATAGTTTAATGTTTCCTTCCTTGCCATTTGCCAAATACAGCAGACCTCTTTCTGAATGATCCATACTTGAATAAATTGAAATTTCAGCCAGCTCAACAACAACAGAACCATTTTTGAAAGTTTAAAAATAAGCATAATTTTATTGCTAGGTATAAAACCTGGATGTTTATTTTTTTAACTAGTTAGGAGAAGTTTTGTAACGGAAGTTAAATAAGTGAGTCCCCAAAAAGTTTGTTTTTGTGACTTAGATTGGGTGAGATTGTAAAGAAGGAAAGGCTCTGCAGAGACCTTGGGCATAAGAAGCTCCTTTTTATGTAGAAATTTCCAGAAGGGGATGTGGAACAGCTTTAGGACTTTGTCCTCCCTGCAGGAGAACCACTCCTGCTTAACAGTTGCAGTGAAAGCTGGGGAATCTTTGGAGACCCTTAAGGTTTTCAACCACTATACTCAAAGTCAGCCAAAGAATGATTGTGGAATTAAGATTCTTCTTCCCCAATAGGGTAAAGTTGAACTGAAAGAAAACACTTTTCCCTTCCTTGGGAATCTGCATATTGTAAATGCCACAGGTCAGAACTACTCTTCACTAAGCAAATAACGTGCTACTGTAAGCAAATTTTTTCCATGATCTTGATCTCATGGATATGGCAATGTATCAAATGCTTTTGGGGAATCTTCCAAAAAGATCATATGTTTTTCCCTTTTGTAATGTATTCATATAGTGAATAACAATGGATTTCATAATGTTAAATCATCCTTGAATTTTTGGAGTGAACATTGCTCCATTCACATGAATGCATCTACATATGTTCACATATTTAACTGGAAAGGAAGCCAGGAAAGGTAGGTACTTCTAGTACTCAAAAAGAAAAGAAGATGGGTTGGGTGAAGAGCACCCAGTCTCCCACAGTAAGATGCCCCTAAAAACGGACTCTTGTTCTCCATGACATCTGAAACACATGTTGATTGAGAAATACGGGTAAATTGATGTTAATGTATCCTAGTCAGACTTTCTTAACTCAGGAAAATAAGACCATTGTTGGAATCACACCTTCAGACTGTGCACTCATATCAAGTATGAAAATCTATATTCTCCATCCTCTAGAAACTAAAAAGATACCTACTGCCATTTACATGTGCTATCGTTGTCATGGCTAATTTTGTTGCTGTAGGATACTCTACATTTTCAACTCAATGTGTAACTGTTACCAAAACCAAATTTTGCATTATTTTAATACTCATAAAGCAACAAAACATTCAGCTCAAAAAGGAAACAATCTCTTGAAGTTGTTGCTATGAACTCAGTGGATAATGGATCCAGAGGCATGTTCCAGCTACATGGCAGTGTGAGGGGTAGGATCTTGGTGGCCACTCTGCCCAGGAACCACGCGTTTGGTTTCTTTAGGTTACAAAGGGTGCTCAGTAAAGGGAGAATTCTGTCAGCATGAAATGTAACTTGCCTCACCTTTCATGCATCATTTGCAATTTGATTGATTGACTAGATCTTGCAGGGATTTGATATGTGTCTAAGTGACTTTGTACAAGGTTAGACTGAAGCCATTGATTGTCAGAGTCCCTAAATCCATTGATGGACAACTCCAGCCAATTTATGTAGTTCAAGTTATATGACTAGCAGATGACCTAGGATTCTGAAAGAAGTATTTATATGTTCACATGAAGTATTTGAAGAAGATATTTCCATTTTCTTAAAGGTCAAAAGAATGAAAACAGACAAGAAAAAAAATGAATGATGGTTGAGTATCAAAGGTGATTCTAAACCAGACATTTGAGAGCTGTTCTTTTCTCCCACTGGCTCCCTCTGAAACTGGTCTCTGTCTCCTCAAGTTCCAAGAGAAGCAATGCAGTGTCTTGAGATTCCCCAAGCAGCTCTTCCACAACAACACTGGAAGAGTTCTGAGTTGGTTCGCTTTTCCAGACAGGACTTCCAGCACAGAGGCCGTCAATGGTCTGCCCAAGTCACCCACAGTGAGGAGGCCAGGTCTCAAACTCAAGCTCTTTGGTAGGACCCTGTGGCCAGGCTCAATCCCACAGAGCCCTCTGTGCTGTCAGGCATCTTAGGGGGTATAGCTGCCCCCTAAGAAGGTCTCGAGGTTGACCTTCCTCTTACTGAGGTTCCTTAGCACACATCCTATTTCACAGATTCTTTTGTTTCTCAGAAGACAAAGCTAGAATCTTGTCTTTTCTACTCTGTAAAGAACCTGGAAGTCTCACATTTCTGACTTGGGAGCCCTTTGGATTTAGGATTCCACCTCTTCTCACCACTTCTGCTGTGCCACTTTGGCCTGCTGCCACCTCCCACCTGCATGACTGCAGTACCCTCCTGACTGTCTCCACTACCCCGCCTCCCCTCTGCATTCTATTCTTAACCAGACAGATCCTTTTAAACCCAAGCCAGACTGTGTCACCACAGTGCTCAATACTCTCCAGATTGGCCATCAAATCAAAACCAAATGAGATAGTTCTTCACACCCACTAGCATGGCTAGAATCAAAAAGATAGATAATAACACATGTTGGTCAGGGCATGGAGAAATTGGGACTCTTATGCACTGCTGGTGGGAATGTGAAATGGTGCAGCTGCCCTGGAAAAGTCTGGCAGTTCCTCAAAAGGTTAACTTTTTTCATTTGTATGTCTCACCCAGAAGTTGGATTTCTGGGTCCTTCTGGGAGGTTTTGACTCAGCAATTCTACTCTTAAGAGAGAAAAAATGAAGACAGATTTCCATATGAAAATTTGGTCATGAATGTTCATAACAGCATTGTTCATAAATATTGAAAAGTGGGAGAAATTCAAACATCCATTGTCTCATTAATAAATAAAAAGTAGTATATAGATAGGAAGTACTGAATATGCTACAACATTGGTGAACCTTAGAAACAGGATCAGGGGAAAAAGCTAGTTACCAAAAACTCAAGTATTTTATGATTTAACTAACATGAATGTCCACAATAAGCAAATTCACGAGACAGATCCTTTTAAACCCAAGCCAGAGCAAAATAGTTACTGCCTAGGACAGGGCCACTTGACAGCAAATGACAAAGGCTGTGATGTAGCCTGTGGAATTTCTTGTTGAGTCAGTGAGCATATTCCAAAATTAACTGCACTGATAGTTTCACAGCTCCACAAATCTACCAGAAAGTCATTGAAATGTATGTTTGAAATGGATGGACTGTGTGACAGGTGATTCTCAGTAAAGCTGTTATTTAACTACAGAAACAAATCCTCCCAGGTCAGCCATAGAACCTGGCATGCAGTAGGTGTTCAGTAAATGTTTGAATTAATGAGTGAATGAATGCTTTTTGTTGCAGATTAAGCTAATACCATAAGGCAAAAAGTAAATTCAGACATAAAAATTAGGTCTTGAGTCCACAATATTTCCTTGGGGTGGGGAGGGGTCTTTGCTGAAATCTGGGAATGTGGCCCCCTTGGAATGTCCTCTTCTAGTGCCTGTTCTCCCTCTGTCCCATTCATGGCCTGAATTACTTCTTCTCCATGAGGTCACAGGCCACAGTTGCGTTCCCACAGCTCCCTCTACTCAGTGAACACTCCTGAGTGTTCAGTGCGTGAAGTCAACTTAGTATTCATTTAGACCAACTTGATTCATTAAGCCCTTATTGTATGCTAGGCGATCTACTGGGTGTCACGGGGATTATCAAAAGATGAACAATAATTGTTCCACTTGTTACTACAAGTATGTATTACTTTTGTTATGCAGATAAGTAAGAGGTTTTAAAAGTTCTAAGTCCTTGTCTCTTTTGACTATTTGAGAAAGAAGAAAACAGTCAGCAACTCAGAAAATCTGCCATCAATAGCTGATAACCACAGGTTTGAACATAAATATGTTGGACCTAAGCCATTGTGTGCTAAGTGGCGAAAGGGAGTGGATTAAATATGAATGTGCTTCCTGTCTGCGTGTTGGCTCAGGCACGTACTCACTGTGATTGCAGAAGGGCCACCAGGCTATTTAGAGCCTCACTTTCCTCATCTGTAACACAGGGATCTTGAAATGTGTTATGTAGATAAAACAAGAGGCAACCAATGCAAACTTCTGCAAATCATCAGTAGCAATTAGCAGCAGTGCAAAGGGGAAGATGTGGTCTCCACAGAAACCTGGGAATGAGGTGACTCCTAAACCAGGGCATGCGGAGGGTGTGGCTAACTCATGGTTCCGAGTCTAACTGCCTGGGATGACTTGCTAGCTTTGGGGATTTCAGTGAAGAACCTGCACATTCATTTTCTCTTGTTGTTAAATGAGAAATTAAAAGCAGCTACATTATTTTGGGGGCAAGAATTCAGTAGGATACTGGTGTTTACATACAAAACTTCCATCACTGGTAGGTTATTGCCCAAGTCCTTATCCTTAAGAGGGAGCTGTGCCAAGCAGTTTTCAAAATGGGCAAAAAAATAAAGATG
>PVLA01017637.1:0-16746 GCA_004027455.1 Hydrochoerus hydrochaeris
CCCATCCCACCCCACCCCACCCCATCCCATCCCACCCCATCTCACCCTATCCTTTTTCTCTTTTCCTTTTCCATCTTTTACAGCAACACTTAATATTAGATTTGGGGCTTCTCTAGATACTCTCTGGTGATCTCAATGAAAGGTCTTGATTTAGTTATATCTGCAAAGACCATGCCAATTTTTTTTCTCAGAAAGTTGATGGTCACCAGTTCCATAGGTGAGGACTTGGAAATATCTGGTTCGGATGCACCACTTAACCCATTACAGTTTGGAACAAAACATCATCTGTATTTCCATTTCCTTTTAACTGGTATTTAATATGCTCTTTGTGAATGCAGCGGCAGGCCAGGGCAATATGAGCTGTGCCTATGAGTTTTTACTGGCCACATCACAAATTCTACCAAAGGCAGTAAATTTGCTTGTAACGCCTTCAGGATCATAGTCTTATCAAACTGTCACCTACTCTTGTTATAGAAGGTGGTAACACAGGAGTTCATGTGTTTTTATTTCACCGATTTATTTTGATAAGCATATGACAATGTAGTTGGAATTCTCTGAACTTGTGTATCTTGTTTTATGCATTTAAAGGTATTGTGTTAGTCAGCTTTCTAAAACTGTGACAAAATCTGTAAGATCATCAATTTACAAAGAGGAAAGGTTTATTTTGGCTTATGGGTTCAGTGGCTTTAGTCCATGGTTAGTTGGCCTTGTTGTTTGGGCCTGTGGGGCAGCAAAATATCATCGTGAGAGTTTATAGAGCAGGAGGCTGCTCACCTCATGGCATCTGGGAAGAATGAGGAAGAGGAAGGGTAGAGGTCCCAATATTTCCTTTCAAGGTCACACCATTGGTGGCTTTACTTCCTTCTACCAGGTCATACCTCATAAAGGTTCCATCATCTCCCAGTAGCAACAAGTTGAAATTTGTCTGCTGCAGTGCTGATATGCCAGTGAAGTCTAATATGAGACTGCCCTGGTCTTTGGGAGAGGAAAGCTTTAACGTACATGGTGCTTCACA
The DNA here is from genome assembly GCA_004027455.1 of Hydrochoerus hydrochaeris. Classification (NCBI taxonomy): domain Eukaryota; kingdom Metazoa; phylum Chordata; class Mammalia; order Rodentia; family Hydrochaeridae; genus Hydrochoerus; species Hydrochoerus hydrochaeris. Next base: position 1,016 of record PVLA01017637.1, read on the forward strand.
TCCCCAAAGTGGTATCACTCATCATCACAGAACTTGACAGAAAGCAGAGTGCCTGATGGCATGGAAGAGACCTAATTCTGCTTCAGAGATCCCGAAAACACAGTGAGAAGGCACATTTATACAAGATAAAAATGCACAAAGAGGACGTGTAATGGGCCAACAAAGGCAGGGCTTGTGTTCTAGGGGAACGTCAGTGTGAGAAACTGCAGTCATTTCTCTGAGAACCTTCTTCCCGCCGCTCAGGAGCTAGCCAAGGCTACACTATTCCTCCAGAGCACAGGGCTACTCTTGGAACGTCACAACCTTGAGCTGCTCCAGGGTGCAGCGACCCAGGCACCCACCCCTGAGAGCAGGTGATGTTGTGAATATTTCACTCTGTGCTGGAGGGCACCATTGGCTCCCGCCTGTTTCCCCACCATCTGCCCTGTGACAGGCTTATCTCTCCATTAGCTCTGAGAATTATATCAAAGCTAGAGCCACATTAGGTAAGCTGTATTATCTTGCCTGCACAATAGATCCAGTGACTTTAAAGACCTGTGTCCATCTACTCAGGGATTTTGACTCCACTTGAAGTATTTTGATGACAGATGTGTTAAGATTTAAACAGAAGTTGTATATAGTTCCTCTTAAGAGCCTCATGCCTAATACCCTTGCAGACGTTATAAATTGAGCATGTAGCTTGCAACACTGGGCATGGAGCGAGCTTCTCCCAGCTAAAGAGGATACCAATAAATTCCTATGAAGTCTCAGATTTCTCAGATGTGAAGTGAGCAAAAAGATCCTGATTCTTCTTGCATTGCAGATTCCTGAGGGACAGGGATGACATAATGAACATAAACTCCCACAAAAACCTGAGGGGCTGCTTAGGTGAGGGGATGATTTTATTGCTGTCTTTGTGGGACTTAGCTGAGAAATCATGTCACAAGTGAACAATGTTACAGCTGCCACAGCAGCCATTCATCCTGCTTGTTTCTTGTGATCAGGGCCCAGCTGTGTGTGTTTCTTAATTCCTACCATTAGATTTGTGTTACTATAACAAAATACTAGATGAGCTACTTTTAAAGAGAAAATGGTTATGTAGGTCACAATTTTGCAAGTTCAAAGTCTAAAACCAGAAGACTTTATTGTTTCACCTCAGTTAGGAGAATGATGAATATTGTGAAGAGTTGTAAATAGTCACTTTCAAAAGGGAGAGAGAGAGAGAGAGAGAGTTCCATGATATCTTTTGAGAACATGTTCAGTGACCTAAGACTTCCCATAAGACCTCATCTTCTATATGTCTACAGCACCTTCCACTTTGGTCACCAGGGGGACCAAGTATTTATATATAAACCCTTGGGAATACTCAACGTCTAAACCATAAAACTTCCACCCTTCTTTCTATGTGCTTTTGACTCTTTCTTTTCACTTGGTGGATGTTGAGCTAGATGGGGCCATGTGACAGCTCAGGAGACATCAGGGGAACTCTTCCCAGATGTTTCCACATGGGGGCTCCAATGTAGGAATTCTGCTGTTTTTTCAGATATATCATGCAAGAGTAGACCTTACAGAAGCTCAAAACCATGAAGGTGGAATAACCAATTGGGGCTGTGAAGAAGGATGCAAAGTCTCAGGGTTCATGGTAACTTAACACTGGACCATTTTTCTGACCCTCTTTCTTCCATGAGTTTTTATAGTTGGTGCCATTTTTAGTTCATTGCTCTTTTACTTGCAGCCAAAAGCATTCTAACCCATACTAAAAGTCTTAGAATCATGGACAAATGGTGGAAGAGTATGAAAGGCAAAATGTAGTGCATGGTTTAGTAGCACTTCTGTTTCTAGGGCTGTTTATTACTTCTGGGACCACAGCTTTAGTCTGAATGCTGACCCAGGAGGAATTTATCCCACTCAGTAGTGTGGAAGTACATCAACAGGGACTGGGTAGAGCACCGACTAAAGAGATCACCTTGGCCAATTGATTCCCAGGACCATGGACCAACATAGTTATGACAGTACAGTTTAGAATGAAAGACAGATCAATCTTTCTGTGTTTCCATTAAGTCTCAGTTTTATCAGTATTTTGTTTAGCTTCCATGCTGAATTCGTTAATTAATGTATTTGTTAAAATACGGGGACATTAATTATTTCATGCTTTAGAAAAGGTTTCACTACATAGTTTAGGCTGGCCTTCAACCCACTGCATAGCTCAGGCTGGATTTGAGCTTATAGAAATCCTCTGGCCTGGGGTTACAGGTATGTATCACCATATCCAGCAGCATTAATTAACCTCAATCTATGAAATGTCTCTTATGTGTCCAGTCTGATGTTAGGTGTTGTACTGCACTGTCTTTTTGAACCTCCCAACAATCCATCAAGGTGAATGTTTTTATGTACATTCTCTAGGAACTGATTTCAAGGTTCAGAGAATCTGTTATGATACCTAAAGGCCTGTGTTCTGATTGGAAATGAGCAGAACTAAGATATCACCTCTATAATTCTTGCTAGTTTAACTGCTGAGTTGAATTTGCAGCTGGAATTATCTGCTTTGGGTGTGCACCAGCTCTTCAATTATTCAGGCAGTAACAAAGTAAAAAGCACTAACCCTGGTGTCCAGGACCTAAGATTGAATCCTCATCTTCCCAGCCAGGTGGTGATGGGCTGGGCAGTGTTGTCATGGATTTAGATGATTTTCTTCTCCTTTCTGAGTCTTAGTTTTTGTTTTATTTTTAAACTCTAAAAGAGAAAATAGTAATAAACTTCCAGGTAGTTAATTATGAAAGGAGATAACAATTGTGAAATTTTATAGGAATAATATGTAACCCAAACTGTTTTTCATTCATTCATTCACTCACTCACTCACTCACTCACCCATTCACTCTTCACACTCCTTTTTGTTACTCCTGGTTCTGCACTCCTCGTTACTCCTGGTTCTGCACCTTATCTTGGTGCTGGACAGACTCATGCAGGAAGCAGGATCTTCCATTTCATAGCTGGGAAGTAGTGGGCAGTGCAGTGATTCTTCTTTGGCTCACTTTTTTGCTCAGAAGAAAACCACTTCCTTGTGTCAGCCACATGCTTCCTATTTTATATGTATTAGCTCATTACATCTTTCCAGTACCCTTCAAGGTAGGCATCTATGATTATCCTGTTATTACACATGAGGGATGAGGCACAGGAAGGGTAAAAAAGTTGACCGTGTCTCATGGATAGTTTGTATTGGAGTTAGACAGGGATCCCATGAATTTGGACTGCACAACACAGTTACATTGCTACTCCTTCTCCTGGAGGTGCAGCGATGACTCAGTCAGTGCAGAGTGCGTGCAAAGCCAACTAACACATCGCTAACAACCTGCTAATGTTAACTTCACCTGTCATTGGTCCCATGAATAGGTTACATGACATTTTCTGGGATTTGTTTGCCTGGCTCCTATGCTAGTTTTGTTACTAAGGTAAGAATTTTATTTCCTTCACCAGCAAAAGAAGAACAGTAAAAAAACTCAGCATCTGAGGATTTTTGATAGGAATTTATAAAAAGGACAAAAGAAAATTCTCTATCTGGGGATTTTTGAGAAAGTTAGTCCGGCTAGTGCAGGTAAAACATTAGAAGAGGACCCGGATATTGTACATTCATTACGATCATGGACTTGGGTTAGCACAGTGATGAATAAACATGTCACAAGCCTTTTACATGGCAAAATGTATTAGTCACCATGGTCTCACTACCATACATGGAATCAGCTTGGGGCTGCTCACTGAAAAAGTGTTATTATGAATACTGAGAATTTTTCAAAGCATGCCTGGGAGGCTTGGGGGTCTGGATACCTCTTTATGACATAAGAAGTTCCCAGGAGCTATGCATTATCCAGTGCTTCCTGAGCAATCCACTCACATCCCAGGCTCCAGAGGAACCACTGAGTGTTGGAACAGCTCCATGTGAGAAGGAAAGGTATCAGCTGATGAAGGCTGAGACTGCCGCTCTTTAATAACTTTTAGCTCTGATCCTGAAGGAATTTATAATTCATCTCTACATACATTTGATGCTCCATTTACACAGATACTCCATTCACAAATACATTTGATGCTCCATTTACACAGATGCTCCATTTACAAATACATTTCTGTGTATTTCCATGAGAGAAGTAAAGCAGTATATCTAATTTCTCCTTTTTTCTTTACCCCTGAGAAAAGAGAGACCCTTCAGCCACGTGGGCATAAAATGCATTTTGTCCTTTATCTTGGGGAGAAGCTGGGCCGTGGATCCTAAAGCCCTCACTGCCTATCCTGACTGCCTTTAGTCTGGATGCCTGTGGTCCATCTCCTTCCTGTGGCCAGAGCACGCCTTTTAAATGTTATCACCTGGCTTCCACACTTCCTCCTGCCATGAGTCAGGCCTTGGAAAGACACCATTGAGCAAATGGGCTCAGCTGGTGCCCTCATGGGGATGTCACCTCATCTGTGCTTATGGATGCAGATGTGACATGAGAGGACTCTGAGTGTCAAATCAGGAAATGTTCACTTGGTCTAGTGCTGCACCCAGTACAACATGAGAGTTTCCATGTAAGCTGAAGGCTGACAATGAGGAGGAACTAACTGGGCTCTGCTGGGTACACAGAAGGAGAGGGAAAAGTATACTCCAGGATACACAGGCATAGGCATTTGCCCCAGAGGGCACCTGCTCCCTGTTCTCACAGCCCCTGTTAACTTCATTATCTGTCTTAGTTACTTTTCTCTCTCATTGTTGAGACAAAATACCTAATGCTCAAAGTTAGGGAAGGGAAGGTTTATTTTTTACAGATTGGAGGTTTCAGGCCACAGTCAGTTAGCTCCAAGCGGCAGGGTGGTATGGCTGAGGGGCAGCAGTTTATGGCCACCCCTGCAGCAAAGTGCAAACAGGGTAGGGAAAGACAAGACATGCCTTCTTCCTACTGGTACACTGTATGCTAGCTCCACCCCTGGGTGGGTGTAGCACTCACACCACCAATCTGAGTGCTAGAGAATGAACCAATCACAAATGCTAGGTTTGGCCACATCCACAATTGCATGAGGCATGTGGGAGGCATCTGAACATAAACTATAACATCATCCAAGTGAGGTCACTTGCTTATCTGTGTGCTTCTGTCCTCTATACTGTGCCCACTGAGGCCAGAGACCCTGTCTTTTCTTATTCTGCATCCCTGGAGCTTAGTTCACATGGTTAAAAGTGAAGGAATAAATAAGGAGATGTTGTCTTAGCACTTCATCATTCATATGCAAACTCTTCCCATTTTCCCTCCCTCGCCGCTAACCTGGGTAAGTCTTCCCTGATCAGAAATATGCTGAGGATCTTATTTTTTCTAGCCTGGCTTAATGCTCCTAGGCTGCCTTTTTTTTTTTTTTTTAATTTGGACCAAGAAAATTCAGTTTGAACATTTGTTTGAAACCAAATTCTGTGAATGCCGTTGCCTGAAGACTAGAGGTCTGAACTCCCTATTTACGTGCCTTCTCCAGGAATGTGGTTAGAATGCTTTATGAAAAAGCAGGTATTAAGTGTGAGTATTTGTGCACATATGGGATGTATGTGTGTGCATATGTGTATGTGTTTGTAAGTGATGCCACATGTTTAGTAACCATCTACATGATCATCCATTTCCATGAGGTCACCTAACTTCTTAGATGCTCAAATTTTCATCAAATAATGGCATAAAGTTTTCACTGGAAACGTCATGAGGATCAGAGAAGCTACATTTGAATAACCTGGTACCTACGTGTTAGATTAATTCTATTTCTGAGTTCAACTGCTGCAGTGACCAGGGGTCTCTCCCATGACCCAAAAGGAGCTGACACTATCAGGTTTTCATGCACACACTGGGCTTATCCAGGGTCCATTGAAACAAGACAAGGACAGACTAGAGCCAAAGGCTCTTTAGCCAGCAGCATTTGAGTGAAGCTATAATGCTCATCCTGATTTCCCCTGAATAGGCCCTGAGGAAGGGCTGACAGATTTCAGCCTACCTAAAAGCCACATTGAATGGCTCAATCTACTTGTCTTCACTGGGTCCTGAGTCTGCAATCATTTAGCCCAGCACAAGTGTTTCTGAAGTTGAGGCCATGGAGGGGTTCAGGGAGCATCACTCTTTCTGATACTCAAATATCCTCCTAGACTCTGACCATTTTCCTGGGGAAGGATAGAATCAGATGAGATAAATGTGTGAATTGATGGAATTGAATTGATAGTTTGCAGCTAAATTTCCAAATTTTCAGTTATGTTTATTGCATAACTGGGTAAGTCTCAGCTGTGGGACTTGTGCATGCTAGAATGTGCAACTGGCACAGTGGCCTTCTGAGGCAGTGGTTCTTGACTGGTAATAATTTTTGTTTTCAAAATGAGATTTTAAATGATATATAGGAAAATTTTGATTGTCAAATCAAAATGGTAATCTTAATAGACATTAAAAAAGCAATTGAAAAAATCTCAAAAACTAGGAATAAAATTTTCAGCCTGAAGAAGAACATCTAGGAATCCCACAGTTAACCCTCTAGTTATGAGTGAAAACTTACAGCTTCTCCTGAAAACCAAGGTGGTGGAAAGGCTTGTTCTCTCTCCAATTCCCGCTCGGCATCATGATGGAGGTTCAAGTGAGGAAAGCTAGATAGGAGGAAGGAAGGTAGGAAGGAGAGGATGGAGAGAAAGAGGGAGAAGGTGAGAAGAAGGAAGGAAAGAAAAAAGAAAGAAAGAAAGAAGGAAAGAAAAAAGAAAGAAAGAAAGAAAGAAAGAAAGAAAAAGAAAGAAAGAAAGAAAGAAGGAAGATCACAAAGAAAGGTACATATTCATCTCTAGTTGCAGATGGCATGATTATGTATGTAAAATCCTAAAGAATGAGCTAAAACAAACTAGGAAAACTATTAAGTGAGTGCAACAAGTTTGCATAATACAAAAATCACAGTTTTAAAAACATACATTTTTGTACATCAGCAATGAACTTTCCCATAGTGAAATTTGGAAAACAATTCTGCTTACAATAGCATGAGAAATTTAACGTAGGAGTAAATTATTAAAAGTAATGCAAATGTTAGACTCTAAAATCTGCAAAAGATTGTGAAAGCAAATTCAGATAAATTAGAAGATATCCCAGATTCATGGATCAAAAATGTAATATTACTCACTTAAGAATATTTCTCTAATGAATCTATATAATCAATGCATTCATAACTGACTTTTTTTGCAGAAATTGACAAACTGATCCTAAAATTGATTTGGAAACTCGAATGATCCAGGATAGACAAAATAAACCTGAAAAATAAAAGAATGAGCTTATAGAACTCACACTTCTGAATTTCAAATCTTGCTACAAATATAGTCAGCAAGATGGTGTGGTACAGAGATAAATGTGTGAATTGATGGAATTGAATTGATAGTTTGCAGCTAAATTTCCAAATTTTCAGGCAGTTGATTTTTGGCAAAGATGCCAATGATATTCAATGTTGAATATTTTTTTCAATAAATAATGAGGCAGATAGATATCCATATGAAAAAGATGAAATTGTTTCTCTTCTTCATATTATAGATAAAAATTATCTCAAAAATGGATTATAGACCAAAATGTTAATAATTGAAACTTAGAAGAAAATATGGAAATCTTTAAGATGTTAGGTTAAGCAAACCCTTCTAGATATGAAACCAGAAACTGAAACAGCAAAATAGATAAACTAGACTTTTGTAAATCAAACTTTTTTCTTTTAGAATGCTTTTAAGAAAGACTAAAGATGACTTACAAAATGGGAGTATATATTGAAAGTCACCTATTTTATAAGGGACATATTTATAATGTGGGAAAAAAATCTCATGGGCAACATAATTGGCTCAGAAACATATGAAAAGGTTCACAACACCATTCATCATTAATGAGATGGTGTTTCACATTCTCTAAGATTAAATTAAGAAATACAAACAGAAAGAAATATTGGCACATGGAGATTTTGGAATCCTCATACATAACTGTGAGGATTGTAAAAAGGTACAGCCATTATGGAAGACCACTCTGAATGACTCACAAGATTAAAGACAGTTATCACAGGACTCGGCAATTTCATTCACAGGTACAGAGTCAAAATAAGTGAAATTTATGTACACGCAAACAGTTGTTTTATGAATGCTCATAGCAACTTTATTCATAATAGTCCATGATTGGTCACTTCCTTGTCGCTGCAGCACAATAGTCAATGGACTCACAATTTAAAGGAGGAGTTTACATCTTTGCTCACCTTTTCAATCCAGAGTTCGTTGGCTCCAAGACTGGAAGGGTGTGGTGATGGACCTGTGCTCACATCATGGAGGACAGGAAGCAGAGAGAGAAGGGAGATGCTGGAGAGGATGATACACCCTTACAGGTTTTACCCCCAGGGATCTCTTTGGACCAGACCCTGCCTCCTAATAGCACATTCAATTCTTCAGATAGTATTTCCACAATCCAGTCACCTTCCAACAGCCCTGAACATAACAGCACGAGGCTTTGAGGGGATATTCTCCACCCAAACCACAACACTAAAAAGTAGAAAATGAATAAATGTTGAGTGGATAAATAAAGGTGGCATATCTATGTAGTGAAATATTATTTGCCAGTGAAAAGGAACAAAGTATTGATATCTGCTGTAACCCAGAGGCATTTCAAAAATATTATGCTAAAAGAAATAAGCCAGGCACAAGAAATAAACGATGTCTAAAATGGGCAAGACCAGGGTTGGGCTCAGGAGATGCAGAAGGCTCTGGGTCAGGTGACAGTACTACAGCAGCATCTCTGAGGACCTCTCTTTGGGCATCTTGTTTCATGGTGGATCCACCCTACACTTTGGTCAAATGCTGAGTTTTTCTTCAGTTTTCACCACTGAGCACACAGCATTGCATACATCAGTGGGCACTGCAGGTACACAAAACTGACTTTGAGTTCAGGCTCAGCTATAGAAGAACGCGAGGCACTGGAAAGCTACATAACCTCTGTGGGATCCAATATTTGTCTATAAATTCAGGAGAAAAATAGATGCGAAGTTTCAAGCTCCATATCTGGTCCTCAGTGAGTATTTTCTATTCTTTCCCTCTGAACTATTGGTGGAGTTTCTGGTATTGCTTCATGCACCTGGGGGAGATAATTTGGAACAGCAAGGAAAGCTCATTAATTCCTTTATAGTAATGATAGTGATCATAAAGAAACGGTTTGTATAGAGGACTCCTCTGTTTCCAAAATGGTTTGCACATCTCCCTGATTCAGTGTCATGTCAGCCCTTCCCAAAAAGCCTTGGAAGAGGAATAAGGAGCAGACAGAGACTTTGGAGGGTTTTCTGTCCAGCTGAGTTGGGTTGCAGATAGCCCAAGGCCAGTGTACTGTCTGGACCTTGCCAAGGTTTGTCTCCTCCTCCTCTCCCCAATCTGTCAGTCTCCCTCTGGCTCTGGGCTGTTCCTCTGTTGGAACACTCCTCTAGTTTGGAACATACTCTTGATAAAAGTCCAACTGATGCTCACAGTCTTTGGGAGGTCACAGAACTTGGTGTCCAAGTGTTATCTCGATGGTGATGGTAGCCAGATGCTATGCAGGAGCAGGAGCCAATGGGAAAGTAGAAAATAAAATAAAAGGTCCAGGAGTCCAATTCCTCCACTGTCACTGAGCCAAAGAGGAGAGAAAACGCCTTAAGTCCCCTGGAACCTATAAAGTTGATAGCAACTATCGTATGTGAAGCTTCACTCCAGATATTGTATAGGTGTTTCATATACGTGATCTTTTTAAATCCTTAAATCAAGGTGAGATTACTTATCATTATCATGTTTTTTAAATGGAGAAACTGAAGCTTCAAGAGATGAATGACTTTCTAGCTAATCACAACAGGTCAGCAGTGGCCCAGAGTTTTGAATCCTCTCATTTTGATCTTTAGTTTTTAGTGCTCATGGTTGTTACTCATTACCCTTTGGCAGGAGAACCAGGTTATCAGTGAGTTGTAGGGCCACAGTGACAGCTTGGCACCTCAAATCTGGGCCACTGTGGGGGAACCCAGGAAGGCTGAGCAGGGCAGGTAGAGGGAGCAGGAGGCAGTGGGTGGGATCAAGTTGGGCGAATGCCTCAGTGCCTGTCCTGCATTAACTTGCCATGTATTCATACCCCAGCTCTCAGAAATTTTCAGGTATCCATTATGGGACTTGAGCGCTTACACTCTGCCTCATGTGAGCAATTTGATTTTGGAAAGACCTTAAGTCTCCTTGTGTTCCTTTGTTTATCTGTATACCGGGAACCTCGTCCCATCCACTTCCTCAGGCTTGTGGGAATGAATGTGTTTCTTCATCCATAGAGCTTACTTTTCACTTGGGACTGGTAAGCAAGCAATATTTTACTCAGAGTTGTACTTTTTGTCTGAGCTCAAAATAAGTTAAAAACAAGTCCTGTTCTGCATTTGACTTCTGAATGATTTACCAGAAAGTATCAGAGCAGAGTTGGACCTTTTCCCTTGGTCCTGTCTTTATGTCTGAAGTCCCTGTCAGGGGGTAGTGGCAGATAGCTCAGTTCACAGCTGGATGAGAATGAGTGGCAGGAAACTGACTCTGCAGAAGTCACATTGAGAAGAGGGAAATAGCCCTCTGTGAGCACTGATGTTCCAGTGACTACATGTCCATGTTTTGTGTTTTTCTAGTTGGATGAGCTTCTTCAGTGTGGCATTGAGTTTTAAGTTTGCTTTCTGGGAACATTTTCCAGACCTACCCTGTAGAGTCAGCTCATCAAAGGAGCAGCTTCCAGTCACCTGTCATCAAAATCAGGATGTGTTGCCTATTTGCTTCTGTTGTGATTTAGAAACATGAATGCTTCACATCCTTTTCTCCCATTAACTCATTTCCACTGATAAATCTTTTATAGATTCATTTTGTTTTCACCAAATATTAAGCCACATGATGATGTCAAAGCAATAAGGAGGCCAGAAAATGTAGTTTTTGTTTATTTTTAAAATTCTTTCCTGGAAGGTAACATTTACTTGGAATAGTAATATAATATTAATTTATACATAGATGTTTCCTGTACTCACATGCAGGGCTTGTGGTAGGGAGCTGGATTGTGGGTGTTTACAGCTGACTTGCTGTTAGGCGGCAAGGACTGCTGGGAAGGGAAACGGATGATATGGGGGGCTGATCTGCCATCCTGACTCTTTCCTTCTCTCTTTCTCTCTCTGTTTCCTGGATGCTAAGAAGTGAGTAAGAACTTTTTCTCTGTAACGTTCCTTTTCCATGGTGTTTCTTCTTTGGGGCCAGCTGATGGTGGGTAAATATGAGCCAAAACAAACCTCTTCTGTAAATGGTGTGTATCAGGAATTTTGTCCCAGCGATGAGACAGTAGACATAATAGTTTATATGTAGATGTTTTCCCCAAACCTCATATGCTCATAAGTGGGAGTTTTAGGAAGTGATTAGATAATGGGGGTGTGATACTCATAAGTGGTTTTAGTTCAGTGATGCATTTATAGTTGCCTTGCTGTTAGGGGTCATCTGGTCAGAAGAGGTTCATCACAGAAGGTGTGGCCTGGGAAGGCACATTTCTCCACCTCCCTTGGCCTCTCCATGCTAACAACTGCCATGCCATGAGCTTTTTCTCCTCTGCTGTATCCCTATGCCATCTCAGCTGCCACATAACAAGACAACTATGGACTGAAACATGCACAAACTGTGAGCCAAAATAAACCTTTCTTTCTTAGGTAGTATTCATTGGATATTGTGTGTCTGTGAGAAGAATATAACTAAGACAGTAACTAAGACAAATTTTGAAGCTGGATAAAATAAGATTATTCCCACAAGTGCACCAGGAAACTTTAGAGTCAATTCATGGGAAGAGCTTGAAAATAATTAGATGTGCCAACTAGAGAAGCAGACTTATAATGTTATAAGCCATACTTGGTGGGAGATTCTTCTCAGAGCTCAGAAGGCCAGAGTGTGGATAGAGATGCAGATAATAAAGATAAAGCTCAGGAAGTTGCAGTTGAGAACAAGTATTCTACTGGCAATTGGATCCCAGACCACGTGTGCTATGCTGTAGCAGAAAATTTGTCTGTATTTTACACCCAAGACATGGTGAGAGACTGAGTTTGAAGGTGATAGACTAAATAATCTTACAAAGGAAATTTCAGGGCATCCCAATATTAGGTGTATGGCATGGGCTGTCAGGGAACTTTTAGCCGGGTATATACTGAAAATCACGAGTTTAAGGTTCATTTTTAAAGTTTTTAGTTTTGCCAGAAAGAAAGCACTCATGAAGATGGAGCATGACTTTTGAAATTTTAGCAGTGAAATAAAGCCAATAAAGCTTTGGATCAGGACAGTTGGAAACATGTTTTGAGCATTAGCAAGAAACCAGTAATACCACATCTTAGCAGGTTCAAAGTTGCAAAAGTGAAAGATTTTGCTTTGAGAAGAAAGCCTCAGGAAACCATGATCCAGAATGGAGGCCTTTCACAGAATTTGTTTCTTGGAATTTCTTTCATAATTCTCAGCCACCCAGGCCCTCAAAAACCTCTGGAGCCATGATATAGGGGAGCCCAGTTATTGTTTGAGCTGGCAGCATGCACAATGAAAGGACTGCAGAGTCAAGAAGATTTCCATCCAGATTTCAAAGGATCTGGGAGACCGGGCAGTGTGTACCTGAGAGGTAGAGCATGAAGTTGTAAGAGTGAAGCCGAAAGCACAGTAGGGATACCCAGAAAGTTATAGAAGGCAGACTGGGAACTCAGCACAAGCCCGCCTCAGAGCAAGGCTGCTCCCAACCACCACCAAGGGCCCACCCTGCCACCGGAACTCAGCACAAGCCCGCCTCAGGGCAACGCTGCTCCCAACCACCACCAAGGGCCTGCCCTACCACAGGGAACTCAGCACAAGCCCGCCTCAGGGGTAAGCTACCCCCAACCACCACTGAGGGCCTGCCCTACCACTGGGAACATCAGAAGATCTCAGCAGGCTCCAGCTAGTGTGAGAAAATTTGGAACTTTGCTCCCAGGTGGCGAACCTTGGACTACAGCGGATTGACTGTATCAGTGTGGTGAGTACACCCCTAAAATAGAGGTGTAGAAGGGATAAATAAGGCCAGTAGTAAAACCCCTTCCAACTAACTGTAAGACTTTGGTGTGTCTGAAAAGAGTGTGTGTGATCCTTTCCTACACCTAGAAAACACCAGGAAGAGTGAAAATGACAAAATGAAAAAGCAAAATGCAGTCTCAATCATATAGTTCACCAGAAGTAAATATAGGAGACATTGAAATAGAGGACCCCAAAGATAACACACCAGGAATCTCTGAAAAGATAGCAAGTGAAATAAAGAAAAAAACTGCATCAGGCTATAGAGGAAATCCAATTAGAAGTAATCTCCCATGTAAAGATAGAAATAACTTTAGTAAAGGAGTTGTTGAATGCAGCTAAAGAAGAACTAGAGAAAAAAATACATGAGCATTGGAAACTGATTGAAACTTTGAATGAACAATATAGAAAACAAGCAGAATTCATGAAACAATCTCAAAGAGACATCCAAGAAACAAAAAATTCTATTGAAAGTGTACAAAACTGCCTAAAGGAAGCTGAGGATAGGATTTCAGACCTTGAGGACAGGATCACAGTTAGTGATCAGGAAAGGATAGAATTTTTAAAAATAACAAAGCAGCATGAAATGACAATCCAGAAGCTTCATGATAATGCCAAAAGCAACAAAATAAGAATAATGGGCATTAGCAAAGATACAGGAATCCAAGCAAATGACATACATAAACTATTTACAGAAATAATAGCAGAAAATTTCCCAAACATGGGGAAAGAATCTTATATGCAGATAAGTGAGGCATACAGAACAGTCAAAATCAACATAAATCCACACCCAGACACATAATAATTAAGATCTCAGACATACAGCATAAAAACAGAATATTAAAAGCTGCCAGAGAAAAGCACAACTCACCTATCAAGGAAAGCCCATTAGAATCACGGCAGACTTTTCAGCACAAACCCTCAAGTCAAGAAGAGCTTGTAGTGAGGTATTTCAAGCCCTGAAAGAAATCAACCTTCAACCCAGACTGATGTACCCAGCAAAACTTTCATTCAGATTTAATGGAGAAACAAGATACTTTCATGACAAAGAACAACTGAAGAAATTCATGTCCACCAAACCAACCCTAGAAGGAGTACTGAAAGGCGTACTAGACAGAGATAAAAATGACCACAATCCCCAAAACAACAACAGAAAGAAACCACCAGGTAGGATAAGCAATTAAATAAGAGGAAAAGCAGAAAGAAACAACTGGAACATAACATGGCAAAGTCGAGCCAGTATGTATCAGTGATATCCATAAATGTAAATGGCCTCAATTAACCTATAAAAAGAAATAGATTGACAGAATGGATCAAAAAACAGGACCCCACAATATGCTGTATACAAGAAACACATCTGACCCAAAAGGAAACTCATAGATTAAAAGTCAAAGGATGGAAAACAGTATTCCATGCAACAGGAACACAGAAAAAAGCAGGGGTAGCTATTCTATTTGCAGACAACATGAACTTCAAACCTAAAATGATTAAAAGACATAGAGAAGGTCACTACATACTTGTTAGTGGTAAAATTCAAGAGGAAGAACTAACAAGTATAAATATATATGTGCCAAATACAGGAGCACCCAACTATATAAGACAGATACTAATGGACATGAAAAACCAAATACACAAGAACACAATTATAACAGGAGACCTTAACAGCCCATTGTCACAAAGAGATAGATTAACTAGACAAAAAGTCAGCAAAGAAATAACAGAACTGAATCATACCTGTGAGCAATTGGACTTAGTAGATGTTTACCGAGTGTTCCACCAAAACACATCAGAATACACATTCTTCTCAGCTGCACATGGGACATTCTCCAAAATAGACCATATATTATCCCATGAAACATTCTTAAGTAAATTCAAAGGTATTGAAATCATACCATGCATAACATCTGACCACAGTGCACTGAAATTGGAAATTAATGGCTAAAGAAACTGTAAAACCTGCATAAATACATGGAAATTAAATAATAGCCTTTTGAACAACCAGTGAGCTACAGATGAAATTAAAGAAGAAATAAAGCAATACCTACAATTAAATGAAAATATAGAAACAACATACTGTAATCTGTGGGATGCAATAAAAGTGGTCTTAGGAGGGAACTATGTAGCAATAAACTGCCATATCAATAAAACTGAGTAAGCACAAATAAATAACCTAATGCTCCATCTCAAGCATTTAGAAAAAGAAGAGCAAGCTAAACCCAAAGCTGATAGAAGAGAGGAAATTGTAAAGATTAGAGCAGAAATCAATGCAATTGAAACTAAAAAAACAATACAAAGAATTAACAAATCAAAAAGCTGGGTTTTTGAGAGAATAAACAAAATTGACAAACCCCTAGCTAATCTTATCAAGAGAAAGAAAGAAAAAACCCAAATTCATGCAATAAGAACTGAAAAGGGAGAAATTACTACAGATCCCATGGAAATTCAAAAGATCATGAATACCTACTTTGAAAATCTCTACTCACGTAGAGTGGAAAACACAGAGGAAATGGACAGATTTCTAGAAACATATGAACTACCAAAGCTCAACCAAGAAGATATAGCAATTTTGAACAACCCAATATCAGCTATTGAAATTGAAAATGCAATTAAAAATTTACCAACAAAGAAAATCCCAGGTCTGGATGGATTCACATCTGAATTCTACAAGAAATTTAGAAAAGAT
>PVLA01017638.1:0-16751 GCA_004027455.1 Hydrochoerus hydrochaeris
GTAAAATTAGAATGACTTCTGAAAACAGAGAAAAGTTCCCAAGATTTATTAAGACTAGAAGGGGTGTAGAATACCAAAAACAGTTCTAGGCACCAAAGATCTGACAGCACAAGCTCAGACTTGAAATTATAACACAGAGCTACTGGGATAACAAAAATTGAGTACTGTTAGAGAGAAAGAGAGAGAGAGAGAGAGAGAGAGAGAGAGTGCTCAGAGTGCTCAGAATCAGTGGAGCAGATTAGAAAATGCAGAAATGACTCCAGTAACCCTCAAGAAGTTTAATGTTTTATAAAAGATATAAAGACATTCTCTGTAAGAAATGTAGACTGTTTAATAAATGGTTCTTGAAAAACTTGATTTTCACATGTCAAACATTAAAGTAGACCCATGTGTGTCACCATGCACTAAACAAACCTAAAAATGAATCTCAAATATAAATATTAGGAAAATCTAATTATTAAAATAAACACACAAAATCTGTTGGAAGGGGAGATAGTTAGAACAGTTGAGGAACAAGTGTAGGCAAAGTCTTTATGAGCAAAACCAATATAACATATAAATATCACAAACTATCAACAGGTGGAATCTCACCTTATTTAAAAGATTTCATTTAATTAAATAAATTACCAACAGGGTGAGAAGAACCTAACGAGTGGGAAAATATTCTTGGATTTTTATTATTAGACATAGGACAAATATCTGGAAATTATATGGAATTGGAGGAAATCAGAACCTCCAAATTTAAAGACTGAATCTAAAAATGGGCATTTCAGATGAATACACTCCTCTCAGGTGAAGAAGTGCAAGTGACTAATATATGGAAAAAGTTCAACATATTGGTCTTTCAAGAGATGCAATTTAAAACAAATTATTCCACCTCATTCTAGAAAAATGGCTATTATCAAGAAAACAACCAATAAAAATTTCCAATATGAATGTGGGGGAAAAAAGAAACACTTCTTCACTGTTGATGGAAGTGTAAACAGACACACAACATTGGAAATCAATGCAGAGATTCCTTAAAAAACAATGCAGTAATACTGGGCCCATATGTTATAATTATTCTCCTCCTTTGTATTTTCAAAATAGAATTTAATACACTTTACCACAGTGATGTAAGTGTACCCACGTTTATAAGACCACATTTTGTAATGCCTAAATGTTGCAAACAACTGAAATTCCCCCATGATGTTTGTACAGTGGTATAATTCTCAGGCAGTAAGGATAAACTTCAGACACTTATAGCTAAAGAATGGCCCTATAGAATTATCTTCAGTGAAATAAACTGCATAAACTTATAATTATATCATATTGTATCAATAGTGTGAAAATTATAAAGTGTAAATAGAAAGTAAATGCAAGATAGATATATTGAAATAGTAAGCAATTGTTTGAAAACAAAGAGGAATTAGGGGAGAGAGTGTAAAATTGGAAGGGAAAAATGAGAAAAGAAGGAAAAAAAGGAAAACTGAAAATATGGAGGTAAAGATAGATCACAGAAAGTAAAAGAGAATGCCAAAAAGAGTTATCAAGAAGTATCATTTACAGGTACAATTTACCTGTGACAAATGTGAATATTAAGTATATCAGCATTGTAAATATAAACATACTACTACTAAGAACATATGTCCCATCAAAACCAATATATATTATATACAATCTTTGGTACACCAAAATGAAACACACTGTTCTATGTAATTTACATGAACACATAAATTGTGAAACAATGCATTAATTATATTAATTTTGTCATGTGGCTATCTACATAGCAAAGGTTAAAAAGTCCAGTTCTTTTGAGTCATCAGAAAATGGCCAGCTAAAAAGAAATCTTTTCATTTATTTAAATAACCCCCCCCACATATTTCACAATGAAATGTTGGATTCTCTCTTGACAAAATTCCAATTTGAATTCAGCATTGTAAAAAAATGATTGGAAGACTGACATCAATAGATTACCACCAAACTTTCCACTGCATCTTCAGGTCTATAATCTTTGATCTCCTCTCATCTTGAGTCAGGTCAGGACCCAAGCTTTATTTCCACCCTAAGATAGGCTGACCTTAGAGGAAGACCGCCCCTGGTCCAGGAGCTAGTATTGCCATGTTCCATCAACACCTATGTCCTGCAGCCTTCTGTGTTTTGTGTTTCTTTTGTGTGCATTTTTGCATAATTATTTAGGAACAATACACATTTTTGCCTACTTTTTAGGTAAAGCACACATTCAATTTATCCTCAAATTTCTGTATTATTTCCATTCAATCATGTCCTACCTCAGTCAACATTCATGTTTGTGAAACAAGTTTAAAAAGCACTCCATGAAAACAGCCTCCATATTCTCTGGAAATCCAGTTAGGTATATTGCATATGTCCCTGTGAAGATGACCTGAAAAATTTAAGATTTTGGAATATACTGAAAAATGAGTATAAATAAACAACTACAATGATACTAAATACAGAAACTGACATAGTAAACACCATGTAATCAGCATCCTGTAAATGTGCTGTATTTCTCTGCATATTTCATCCTGCCTTGCACTTAACTTCCTTGTTGTGTTGTGACATCACGTGATAGCTATCTGATGAAACTGAGATCCATGTTGCAGTCAAGTGACATTAGATTTATTTATGCTAATGAGAATGAATCATAGTTTTGACTTGGTCAACATTTATTTCTGAATTTTATTTTAATAACATATGATCTTGCTGAAATGCCACTGTAGAACATGTACCTAGAGGGAGACTAAGAGAATTTAGCAGTACCATGACCCAAAGAATGGACAGAAAGGGGAAAAAGTGGTATATTATAATCCCTGCATGAAACTTTTGCTAGGTAAACCTAATGCTACAACCTGAGCCTGGTGGTCATGCCTGTAACCCCAGGACTCACACAGTTAAGGCAGGAGGATTTCTGCAAGTACAGGATCAGCCTGGACTACAAAGTGAGCCCAAACTTCATAGCAAGACCATTTCAAAGACAAAAAAGAGAAATCAAATGCTACAATTCTCTTGCATTAATTCATTCACTTGTGATTATCACCTTATTTATTGTACACTGGTGACTTTCTTCCTGGTGTCATGATATGACATCATTTCTATCACTCACTATTCCTATTCTTGGAATCATATTTTGTGCATGTTACTTTGAACTCTAGGAACTTGTGTAAAATCCTGATTCATTTACATATTTAGGATTCTGCTATTTATAAATGACTGACAATATAAGAGGGAAGGTGTCTACATTTTTTTAAAAGTACATGATGTGTAATAGACAGTAGGAACATACATCTTTCAAAAATGGAGATGAGCAATAAATAGAGGAAAGACATAAATAGGGCATGTTTGGAAACAATAAAGAACTCAGAACTATTATACACATTGATGCCTTCCAAAGGTGAACACTTACATTATGTACTACAGGCACTAATGCAATTATACATATTTAAAATTTGCTTTTGCTTTGTGATTATTTTACCATAAACATACATACATACATATATGCATATCATATAATCTGATGAACACTCCTGAATGTGCTTGTGTAGATCCTTCTAGAAAAAAATTGACACATATCCAAGTGAAAAGAATGTTTGTGAGAAAAATAGGTGTCATCTATGAAGACAGTTATTGATGGATCAATAATGTGGGGGAAATTCTTCAGAATCCTTGAATTGTCTTTTAAAAGCATGATTTTTTTAATAATAAGCTTACAGACAAGTAGATCAGGTAGTTATGTGTGATACTGAAACACAAAATTCATGTGCTTAGGGATGTCTCCATCTTTAAATGTGATCTCTTGAACATCGATGAATATGTGTTGATATTAATTTTTATGATATTTGTACAGGTCTCTACTACATGAGTAATTTGTAAAGTATTTTCAAAATAGTCCCTTACATATGTACAATTTCTCCTAAAGTGCTGAATTTCACATATTTGACCATACCCATGTATCCTGAGTGCTTTCTCACAGCACATACACAGGCTTTGGCCACAATGTGACAGCATTTTGTAGTTTAGCATCTATGTCAATGGAAACATTTTCTCAATACATATTTTTCACACAGTTACTCCTCAGTGTGTGGGAAATTTAGAATGTATAAAATGAAAAATTTTCAAGAAATCCTTCTCACACTGACTGCATACCCATGTTTTCTCCCTTGTGTTCATGGTTGCCTTATGTGATGGACTCTTTTGTGCACTGAATGAATTGCTCCATAGTTGGAATGCATAAGGTTACTTTCCTGTGTGAATTCTTTCATGCCTCTACCATCACTGGTGATGGAAACATTTGCTGCATTGTTTACATGCATACAGATTCTCCTCCTTCTGTATTTTTCATGTGTTTGTCAGTGGCTGTGTGAGCTGAATGCTTTCCCAAATTGCTTACCCCCATCGGGGTTCTTCCCATCATGAATCCTTTGATGTATTTGCAAGCTATGGTTTTGGCTGGTAGATTTTCCACATTGAGAGCATACATAAAGTTTATCCTCTGTGGGACCTTCTATGACTAGAAAATGTGTATTATCAGCAGAGCTTTTTTAATATCTTACATAAGGTTTCTCCCATGTGTGAATAATTTGATGGTAAAGCTTACAACATTGACTGAAAGATTTTCCACTTTGTTCTCCTACATAGGCTTTCTCTGCAGCGTGAGTTTTATCATGTATTTTATAACCTGTTTGTGTACTGAACATTCTTCCACATTTCTTGCATAAATAAGATTTCTGCCTAATTTAAGTTCATTCTTGTTTCTGACAGTGACTGTCTCTGTTTTTGCTTTTGGGATGATATATCTTATAACCATCACTACATAGATTCAGGCCAAGAATACAAGCACACTTCTGAACATTATGTGTAGATCCTTCTCAATAAAGTGATACAGGAGTTACACAATCTGGTGGGAAAAATGGTCATGTGATAAGTGTGTGTCAACCAACATAAAGAATATTGGTGGATTAAAAAAATGGGAAAAATGTTCAACATAATTAAATTTTCTTTAAAAACTAATTTTTAATTAAGACTACAAACAAATAGATCAGATGTTTATGTGTGATTTATAAAAAATGAAGCAAAACATTTTAGGACACCTCTATATTTGAGGGTGTTTTAAAAAAATCTACGACAATCTATTGACAGGTATAATTTTGCATTATTTTTATTGGTCTCCTCTACATGAAAAAATTTTGAAAGTATTTTCACTGTGGTCACTTACAAATGCATGATTGCACTTAAATGTGATTAGAATACTGAATGCTTTTCCCCATTGCTTACATAGGCTTGGGACACAATATGATATCACTCAGAAAGTTAGCAGCTCTGTCAGATGAATTTTACCAAACATTTCTTACATGCAGTTACTCCTCAGTTTGAAGGGAACTTTATGTTTGTAAGAGGGAAACACAGCAGCATATCTTTTCCACACTGCCTACATACATAGGGTTTCTTCCTTGCATGCATTATTCATCTATTAGATGGCATTTTTGTGCACTAAATGCTATCCAACTTTGTTCAAAGGTATAGAATTACTACACAAAATGAGATCTTTCATGTACTGATGTTCTCTGTAGTTGTGGAAAGCTTTTCTACATTTCTTACATTCATAGGTTTTTTTCCCAGTGTGGAATCTTTTGTTTATAAAGTGAGAACTTATCAAGCAATCAATTTACTCATTTCTCATCGGCATAGGGTTTTTCTACAGTGAATTCTTTTATATAAACAAAAGCTACTACTATACCTGAAAGACATCCCAAATTGCTTACATAGATAGTAGCCTTTATTTTCACCATTTCTGCATACTGAATGCCTTGTAACATTGCTTGTATCCATAGACGTTCTACCCATTGTGAGTTCTTTTATGAATAAGGTTACCATTTTTACTGAAAGATTTCCCACATTGCTCACATACATATGGTTTCTACCAAGTGTGAATTCTTTCATGTATAATAAGCTGACCACTTTGAATAAAAGATTTCTCACACCACTTACATACAAATGGTTTCTCCCCAGAGTGAATTCTATTATGCTTTACAATTAGAGGCTCTATTGAAGGCTATCCCACATTTTTTGCATACATAGTTTGTCTCCACTCTGAATTCTAACATGTGCTTTACAACCAGAGGCTGTACTGAATGTTTTCCCACCTTTGTTGCATACATAGTTTCTCACAAGTGTTAGATCTATCATGCATTTTACATTGTGACACACTCATGAATGCTTTCCCACATTTGTTGCATATATATATTGTTTCTCCCCTTTGTGAACTCTTTTTTTTTTTTTTGGTACCGAGGATTGAACTCACAACCTCGAGTGAACTCTTTCATGTGTAACAAGAGTACCTTTTTGCCTGAATGACTTTCCACATTGTTCGCATATGTATGGTTTCTCCCCAGTGTGAATTCTTTCATGTACTTTACATCCAGAGTTTGAACTGAATGGTTTCCCACATTTGTTACATACATAATGTTTCTCCCCTTTGTGAATTCTTTCATGTGTAACAAGATTACATTTTTGCCTGAAAGTTTTTCCACATTGTTTGCATATGTAGGGTTTCTCCCCAGTGTGAATTCTTTCATGTACTTTACAACAAGAGTTTGAACTGAATGCTTTCCCACATTTGTTGCATACATAGGGTTTCTCCCCAGTGTGAGTTCTATCATGTATTTTACAATGTGTGGCACAGATGAATGCTTTCCCACACTTGTTGCACACATAGGGTTTCTCCCCAGTGTGAGTTCTATCATGTATTTTATAATCTGAGGATCTCATGAATGCTTTCCCACACTTGTTGCATACATAGGGTTTCTCCCCAGTGTGAATTCTTTCATGTACTTTACCACCAGAGTATGAACTGAATGCTTTCCCACATTTGTTGCATACATAGGGTTTCTCCCCTGTGTGAGTTCTATCATGTATGTTACAATGTGCAGCCCTGATGAATGCTTTTCCATACTTGTTGCAAAAAATGCATTTCTTCCCAGTGTGAGTTCTATCATGTCTTTTATAATCTGAGGCTCTCATGAATGCTTCCTCACATTTGTTGCATACATAGTATTTCTCCCCAGTGTGTATCCTTTTATATCTTTGACACCTATTGTGGGTACTCAGTGCTTTTCCACATTGCTTGCATTGATATGTTTGCTTTCCAGTGTGAGGATTTTTATGTTTTTTAAAGGACTTACCGTGAGAGAATGTTTTTGCACATTTCTCAGTTATATAGTGTTTTTCTTCACTGTGTTTTGTAACATCTTTTTCAATATGGTTTAAAGAACCAGCAATATTCTCACAGCTTTTTTGTACATATGAATTCCCAGAACTGTGAGTTCTTTCATGGATATGAACACTATTAGGTATTGTGTAGGCTTTCACAATTTTCTTACCTACAAGATTTTTCTGCCCAACATGAGTTTGTTCACTAAGATCAGAGCTGTGCTCCCCACACTGCACATATTGACAGTGTATCAATCCAGTCTTCCTTGATTCATGCATCTGAAAGGACTGGAAATCACTGCAGGTCTGTATGTCTTCATTACTTTTGTATTGCTGCTCTTCAGTTCTCAAATAATTGTCTTCATCATATCTGTAAAGAAATACAAAGAAAGATATGGATCACAATGGAAAGGTCTCCATATTAACACTTGAGATTCATGATAAAGTATTTGGTTTGATTCCTGCTAAGTAATACTGATGGTTACCTGACTCATTGCCCTGCAGGACATCTTTCAAAGTACTATTCATTCTAAAAAAGATAGCATTCATTTGGCAATTTTAAATTGGTATATGATTCTAATGCATAATATTGTTTTGGGAGACTGATAAAAATGACTATCAAATATTGATCTTTTTTAGCTTTTCAGGTCTTTATTTTCCCCCTTATCTATTTAGCCTGGTCATCTTTCTCATCTACTGAAAGTAAGGGTTTCTGGTCTTATATTATGTCTCTTTATTTTTACTCCTTAAATATGATTTTAATTTCCCCTTTAAGAGAAAACCTGTGATATTTCCATTTCTGTGTTTGATTTATTTCAGTTAAGGTCCAATCCTTTTTGTTTCTTAGGAAATGACATCATGGTTCCTTGTATAGCACAATATTTTTCAGCGTAGATTGTTAAACACATGTCTTAGACTGAATTACATTTGCTGATCTATTATTTGGTTTTTTTTGAGAGAGATTCTTATTTGCCATCAACTTGCTCAATCTGAACTTCAAGTAGTCATCCTGTTAATTCAACCTTTCAGAATGCTGGGCTTGCAAGAATGCACCACCATGCTGAGTTGATCCCACATTTTCTCTACCCAGGCATCTAGTGATGGGCATCCAGGCTCTTCCCAGAGCTTAGATACTGTGAGATGGTTCTTATATTAGAGAATGCAAATGCCATTTCATATGTTGCATTGAACAACACACTGTGTGCATCACTAACATTTGATGATTTTATTGTATTTGAAAATATACTGAGAGAATCATTGCACATAATGACACAGTACAAACCACTCAACAATGAGGAGGGAGAGGCAGATGGATCACACTGCTTTCAGGCCTGTATTGGTTACACAGTAAGTTCAAAGTTAACCTGAAATACGGTATAAATAATGGTTCAAAAGTAAAAAAAAAAGTATATACCAATGAATGTACACGTAGAACTATAGGAAACATATTATTTTACTTTTCAGACCTCTGAATATTTATTACCATGTTTGTATTTTATGTATCCATCAATAATGTATGAGGAATTTTAAACATGAACAGCTCAATATTCTCTAAGATATTTCCACATTACTTAACAATATTTTCAAATTACTAATTATAACACTAGCATTCATTTGTCTTTTGAATATTCAATCTATGTGAAAAAATTTTTAGATCATGCAAGTCTCAGTATTCACATTTATACATGCAAGGATATTCGAAGATGAGTTTCTATCAAAATTCAAAATTAGCTCATTTCCTACATAGCAGAGCACAGTATTGAAATTTACTCTTCTACATTTCTATGATGATCTTGAAGGCAATTTTTATGCTGATACATTAGGTAGTATTGTTTACATAGTTATTTACATAGTTACATAGTATCAACACTACCTGTCATTCCTAATTTCAAATACTTTTCTATGTATTTCTAGATAAAACAAAATAAAATAAAAGTATATCGATATTTTTCTTAGCTCAATGAAGTGTAAAATGATCACATTTCAAGTTCTTTTGTTGTATTTATGCTCACACACTGACACTTAAGAAATATTCTCTTTCTCTTATGTGTCAATCACCTTAGATTTCTTGAGCAATTTTTGTCCTCTTCTTTAATTTGTTGATTATGACACATTCTTCCTGTATTGCAGACATAGAAATAAAAAAATTCACTGTTACATTACATTAAAACATCACTAGTTCCTGTTATATTCATGGTATAATATAATCAGGCCTGAGATATCTAAGCAAATGTTACAGTTATCAATTATGTTAAACTATATCACTGAGCAATAATTAATGCTGCTGGTATAAATAAATAAAATTTTTCATTCTTACTTGTCACTGTAATAGTCATATATGTTTCCCACATCACTTCTCTGTAGAGCTTCTTTTGGAATGGAGTCAGCAAATCCCACTCTTCTGGGGTGAACTTCACAGCTACATCATCAAAGGTCACTGTCTCCTAAATAATTACAAGCATCCTGAATTTGAGACACAGACAACCTGATATTTCTGGTCATAAGTAGTCTAACTGATGGTCATTCTTTCAAGTATTAACTGCATGTCATTTTCATTGAACTTAAGTACATTCAAATATTATATAGTCAGTAACACTCATGCTAGCAATCCCAGAACTGTAGCATGTCTTGTCCTACAGGGCCACCTATACTTTATTTTTCACAGACTTTAAAACAGAGTTCAAAGAGGAAGACTACAAACCACTATTCACAAAACACCTGGTTATTCATAACGTTGAGATCATCTTTCTTTCTAGACAGCATTTATAGTTTTGAATCTTGTTTATTAGATTTTCAGTTGAATACAAAAGGAGATTTAAGAATTACTAAAATTTAATGAAAATAAGGGTTTATTTGACCATCCCATCTACAAGGAAATTAGGGAAAGGGAAGTTATAAACCTATAGCTCAGGGACACCAAATTGTCTCCTTGTACTTGAATACTAGAAATTCTACACTAGTGTGCAAAGGAAGATAATGTGAGAAAGAATATATATGAAATTCTTGAAATGCAATGAAAATCCAGGTACAGCAATGTAGCTGGTAACTAAATACAGAAGGAAGTGTTCAGTCCAGTGGGATAATACATGCCTGTTCTCGCAGCACTTGAAAGGCTGATGTGAGAGGATTACCATGAATTTCAGGATTGCCCAGGTGTACAGTGTCCAGCCTTAGTTATGTAATAAGTACAGTTAACACTACAAAGTGAGGCCATTTATCAAACTCCCTCACCAAATGAAAATTAAATTTGCAAATCATGCCTTTGCACCAGGGAATGTAATTTGGTAGTACAAGCACCTGACTGATAGGTGCAAGAGCCTGAGTTCATTTTCCAATACCAAAAAGAAACAAGCTAAACATACCTTTGATTTATTCAACAATTGTAATGAAAGTTAGAAAAAAAGCCTACAAACATTTAGTACTTTTTCTATGGAAATATTTTGCATAATAAACAAGAAAAACATTCAAAGTTCAACATTTGTATCAGTGGACAAATGTATCTCAGGAAAGGAAGACAACCTCCAATGCATCCACATGTAAGTAGAATTTTGTTTCATGATTCAGCTGATATGCACTTGGGAAAGAAGCACAATGTGCTTCATTTACATTCAGAGAGAGACAGGTGTGTCCTTAGAAATTTGAACTGTACAATCTCCTCACCTATGTGCATTGGTGAACTATTGAAATGGGAAAGATAAACACAAATTGCTGTTCAATATATAGTAAAATACACTCAGTTAATCAAAAAGTTTCCTCAGAAGAAAATCAAGCATCTATGAAAATTGGAAGAAATTGAAATCTATGAAGATGGTAATTAAACAAGAAAACATTGATTGGGAACACAATACAAAGATTTTACGTACAAAGTTAAGATCAATGAGCACAAATCTAAAAATAAAATAAAACTTATTTGACTCAGAAGAAATACTGAATTGAAAAGAAGTTCTAAATCACACTTGTGAAAATCACCAAACAATATTGAATTGTGGAAGAACAAAACAATAAAATTTATTAAATCAACACTCAAATCCTAAATTCCACAAACTCCTTTACTATCGAGTTCATGAACATCCACAGACAAGGTACTTCATTCTAATGTCTAGAAAAAGCTTTGTGCTATGGTAACTGTGAATACAGGTGATTCTTTTCAAGTGAAACTAAATAGTTCAAAACTGTGACCAAGAGACTAAATGAGAAAGTACTTTGACCTTGACTCACAAACAAGCCTTTGTCAACAACAGTGAGAAATGACTACAAAATATTTCTCTGTGAAATTGCTATTGAGTTTCTGAAAACTTAAAGGGAAGAAGCAAAACAACAGTCTCACCAAAAAAGCACACATTGAAAACATTGGAAAATTTCCATTGGAGAGTTGTCAACAATCATGCAATAATGCCTTCTGTCCAGAGGAATTTTATCATCTGGTTACTTTAATTCCATTGCAAAGTCCCAATGATGAAACTTTCTAAACACACCTGAAACACTCACTGTTTTGACTAAATCTAAAGAAAAAAAATCGGTAATAAACATTTTCTTTAAATGAATAAAACAATAAATTGTAATACAGGTACTTATCAATTTATATCTGTTTCTGTGTCATCAGACATGAAATTGTGAGAGAGTATCCATATTAGGTAGTGATATGGAAATATCAGTGCAAGAAATCCACAGCTAACAGGCATGAATTGCTAACTTCACCAAAAGGAGAACAAGCCAGCCTATCATGAGAGAAGGTGATATTTTCTGGAGAAGTGGTCACATTAAAAGGGACTGAGAGAGCAGGTGTCAGAGCTGATTTGTAGCTAGAAATTTAGGTAATGGGCAAATACTTTCACCACTTGCAGAGCAGTGGTAATTATGTGCACACTGAGGAGGATAGATTAAAAGAAAGCTATGCAAAAAGACATACTTGGGTGTCACTAAGACAGCAAAATCTAATGAAGATACATTAGCTTGATTTTATTCCACATGTACAATCAGCAGTTCTTTAAAAACAAATTTCATTCCTTAATACATATCCCACTACACAGAGCAATCAACTACATAAGAAGAAACAGGATTGGAAGAGAAACATCAGGCTTTTAGAAGTATATATGTAAGAATTCAAAACAACTCTATCAGTGACTGACAGTTCAGTAAGGTAGAGCAATCTTTAAAGTCACACATAAAATCAACAAGATAACAACTCAAACCAATATACCAGATGGATTCTATCAAGTGTTTTACCACAGAAAGAGATAGCACAATGTCCTCACAACAAACCAAGAAGTATTTACACATGTGGCCCATGTTCAAAGTAGCAATACAGAAGGTAACATTGTCAGTGGAGTGGAAGTCATACAAAGTAGGTTCTTGCACAATACTGGAATGAAGTTAGAAATGAAAAGCAGAAACAAATTAAGAATACTCTTAGAATGAGATATGAAATCACAAATTTTAAATAACCTGTTTCCAATAAACAGCTTAAATAATTATTTCACAATCCATGACAATGAATGTACATATTGAGTTATTTCAGATACTCAAAATCGATGCTTCAAAATATATTAAATGAAATGTATGTTCTGAACATTACTGACCACAGGGCAGAATGAAGCTCATCAGTGTGGCTGTGAGCTCAGTGCATTTCCTCACTCTGCACTGCAGCCTTTGGGAAGTTTAAGCCTATGGCTTGCCATCCTCATTACAGGTCCATTCCTGAGCTTCTGGGACCTGAGTTCCCAGAGAGAACTAGGGAAAGCTGCTGCAATATATATAATGCCCATCACCCCACAGAAAACAGGATATTTCATTGCTCTATATTTGTGAAGATTCTAACCAACAATAGAGAAGAAACACTTAAAAATAGTAGAGGCATTATTGAGTAATTAATGTAATTAAATACATTAAAATCAAGAGAAAAACCATCCTACAATGATGGCAATGGACACAGGAAACACACAAGAAACAAACTAAAATTATCAGAGTATAAGTTGGAATGCGTACAAATGTATTGTTTCAAATAAGTGTTTGTCGTGAAAAAATTATATTTCCAACAAAAATTTAATAGGATTTCTAACATAATGTACCACAGAAAGTATCTCTGGATGGAAATAGATGTATTCCATATAAATATGTATCAAGAACAAGCACGTGGATTGAAAATTATGAGCATTATACCATATGCCACTCACTAGACACAGTTTCAAAAACATGGAAACCACATGTGAAACATCTATAAAAAGCACAAAGTGTGTCATTTAGCATGCCCTTTTCAAAAATGTGCAGTTAGTATCAATCGTTGATGTATAATGATTACATTACCAATTGTGGTTCTCTCTCTGCACTCACATAAAAAATTCTTTTACAAGCCTGGAATATAGTTCAGCAGCACTGTGCCTGCCTGGTAATGAGAGATTATGAGTTTGTTACCAGTTATAAAAAACTGCATGTGCACAGGAAATGCTTATTTCAAAGAGATCAGTTTGTGTATTTAACAGGCAGCCCTTAGGCAAGTTGTTCTTTACCACATTATTTCACCTTCCATTATGTAAAATCCTATCATAACATCCAAATTTTAGCACTATAAGATATAGGAGCTAATGTATTCAACAGTTTATTCATTTATCACATGACTCTAGATATAAGACAGTAGTTTATGCATGCCTGGCAAGGGTCCTAACAATTATGTTCATCATAGAAAATATTAAAATGTGTTTAAAAATGTAAATATTAAAAGCTTATGATAAGCTTTTAAAAAATTCTTATGAGATATTTAAATATCCTAAAATGACTTTGGAAGTCTGATGGTGTGCTCATTAATTTTGGAATTCACTATCATGGTAATATAGCTCAAAGTGAAGGTTACAATTTGTTTGTGGTATCATATTTAAACTGCTATTTAATTTAGCAGGGTTAGATGTCTCTGACACTTCCTATGATATCAGTAAAATATCCAACAATGTTGCCTGACTTTATACTACATCACAAGGGAATCCAGACTTATGAAAACTAATCTTTCCAAGAGGGCAGAATGAGAACTGCATGCAGCCCCTCCCTCCCTTCCTTGTGAGGAGGCAAGGACTTAACATGGTAAATTTTCTATAATAGCCCTTTCTTTCTCAATGGTTCAAAGTTATTCACTTGTGGCTTACTAATCTTTCCAAAGTAAGGTATTCAACTTGACACTCCTGATGCTTAGACATCTACTGTCATATTTTGTGTTTGAAGACACCTAGGTTATTAAGAAAGACATGTCTACATGTGACTTCCAGTGGTGAGGAAGCATGGACCTATGAGATTCTACCTGGTGCATGGCTTCTACCTCTCAGGCTTTGCTGAAGAATCTCCCCTGGAAAGTTGAAGATTCGATTCTGAGAGTATGAGCAAATCTGAGGTCAATAACCTGAGGCAATGGCTAACATCTCTTATCATGCACAGAAACTAAGAGCCTTGTTTTCCCCTTATTATTCCACCCATGTCATAATGGTTGTTGTCCAGCACATACAATTTGAGTCATTTGCCATGTGCTATGAACCAGGTATCCACAAAGAAGTGCAGAGCTTTAAAATTGTTGTTGGAGATTCATACTCATCATGACACACACCACAAGTAACCATCACAAAGCACTCATCTTTATTAGCTAAGAATTCCCTTCACAGATCTTCTACATATGTAGGAATGATTATCTTACTCTTTTAAATCATTGCTGGAGAAAAAGGAAACCTTTTACAAAAAAAGACCTATAGCAACCAGAAACACTTCCTCAGAAAGAAAAGATTCACGAAATTACCCGAATTGAGATACAATCTTTCCAATGTTCTGCAGTTTGTCATATTCAAGAGTACTGAATCATCTTCATGGATTTGAAGCAATAATTGATATCATGAAAAAAATCAAATATGTCCAAATCTTATTTTTAAATAGGAAAATGAATCACAAAATATCCCATATGAGTTGTTCATTTTTCCTCTGCATTGTTTCCTTCCCCATTCTACTTGAGCATGCCCCAGGTGCTCTATCTAGTGATTGTCATGCTCTATTAAACTTTTTGAACTCTTTCCATATGCTCACACAAATATGCAGGTAGTCAGCACTCTAATAAGTCCTAGGTGTCTTAGAAGCTCCTCAGTTAAAAAGCTGAAACTTCCAATAGTTTGAAGCCTTCTGAGGGTGAATCACATCACTCAATTGAAAAGATAAACCTGAAGCTTTTTTACAGAGATGACATTAAAAGATATATTACAGAAATACTTATTATGTCTGATCCTAACTCTAATGTCTAACCACTGAGGTCAGTTTCTGCTAATTTAAAATTTCACTTTATCCTCTTGTCTGGGGAATACATGTCAAGCTGTATGATCAGATTGAACTACATTGGTACAATAATGATAGAAAAATCCAGGGAAACAAAGACACAAAATGCCCACAGTGCTGTTCACATTTCTGAACAGGATTGCACTGCTCTCCTGATAGAGCTGCTCTCTCAGGAGAAACAGGTGAATACAGCTCTCCAAACTGGAAACAACTTGGCTCATGTTCTGCAAAGGACAATGTGATGATGGGAAGGAATGACACAAAAGTGGCATTTGAGTTTCAAAAGGAAAACGACTTGATCAACATAAAAGTAACTGAAAACAATATGCATTGAATATGCACAAAAAAAAATCTGATGTTGCAAACACCATCACTAAGCATTAGATTTTTTTCAACCTGCTGAATACAAAATGCCTTGGTCTGTATTTCAGGTACAACAAAAAGACAAATTTATAATACAACACTAATCATCACATGTAACTTACTGAATGCAGGGCCCTGTGAATCACTGATTATTCACCCATGGTGTCCTTTTTCTGAGACTAGAGACTCATTTCTGTATCACCCAACATGAGCATATAAACTTTGCATTGTGCCATGTATCACTATTAGAAATTATGTATCAACTTAAAAGTTCAATGTAAGTTTAAAATGCAAACATGTTTCTTCATTATCTAAGGGTCCATTGGACTTTAGAAAAGATAA
This sequence comes from Hydrochoerus hydrochaeris, assembly GCA_004027455.1. Taxonomy (NCBI): domain Eukaryota; kingdom Metazoa; phylum Chordata; class Mammalia; order Rodentia; family Hydrochaeridae; genus Hydrochoerus; species Hydrochoerus hydrochaeris. The sequence continues at coordinate 16,207 of PVLA01017638.1, forward strand.
TTTAGGATAGACTTAAACCCTCAATGTGCATCTCATATTTAAAAAGCTCTTGTTCAGTTTTCCAGGTGGGAGGCTTGGTTTTTAAACACTGCTAACTCTTCCAATGTACTGACATTAAGTTTGTGCATGACCATGACTCAGTGATGTTTACTTTACCCAAACATAGAACCGTAGGTGAAGTTTCATTATATAAAAATGAAAACACTGATCCAGGCATGGTAGTGCACACCTGAAACCAAGCACTACAATATATGATGCATGAGACTCTCTTTATGCTTTTTGCCTCTTAACACTTGCCTCAACTCATGCTTTTACTCTATAAAAATTGCTAGAAAATACAGAGTCTTTAGCAATCTTCTTGGGACCCCTTCTGTCTCTCTGACAGAGGCTTTCTTTCACTCAATAATACATCTGCTCTTAACCTCTGTTGTTCCTGAAATTCACTGTTAAACTTAAGAGAACATTAACTTGTATTGGACATATAAGAGGCTGAGAGTTTCCTTCCCCAATATCAAACTCAATAGTCAATGTGCTGGCAAGGTCTC
>PVLA01017639.1:0-16759 GCA_004027455.1 Hydrochoerus hydrochaeris
GCTGGAGTTCTGTATGCCTCACACAACCGAATGTCATTTTCTTTTCCCATGCTTGGGAAGTTTTCCTTAATTATTTCCATGAATAGCCTTTGTAATTCATCTGTATGTATTCCTGCTTCTTTGTTCACGTTTCTTATTCTTAAATTGTAGATTCTCTTGTCATCTTCTAGCCTTTGTATTGTTACTGCCTGTTTCCTTGTTATTTTTAAGAGATCTTTCCTTTCATCATCACACACTGCCAACTTGTCTTCAAGTTTTGATAGTCTATCCTTAGTTTCTTTTAAGGAGTTTAGCCAGCTTTCAATGGAGTTTTTAATTTCCTGGTAGTCTCTTTGAATCTGCTTCATGTATTCTATATTTTCTTTATATTCTTTATCGAATGTTTCTCTCCATTTTTTGTGTTCCTCCATTCTTCTGTTTGTGTCACCCTGAGAGATGCTTCCTGAGAGCATTTCTTTTATTACTTTACTCATAGCCTCCTTTACCTTATTTAATATTTCAGTTTTGAGCTCGTCTACATGGTCCCAAAGATATCTCTTAATATCCATTGAAACCATGTCTGATGATGTGTGTTTGCCACCCTCAGTCTCCCTTGTTTTTCCTTCTCCTGGTTTGGTGTTCTCAGGGTTCTGGGCTGGGGGCTTCCACCTGCTTCTCTCTCCTGTCATGGCCTTGGCTTCCTCCACACAGGTTACAGTGTAGGTCCCAGCCCACTTCCCTGTTGTCCATGGTTCCTCGGAACTCTGCCCTCTCCTGCCTGCCCCTCCCCACTGGGCCAACCAAACTTCAGGGGCCTTTCACCCAGTCAGTGCGTGCAAGGCACAGGGAATCGATTTGGGACGGCTCATTGGGTCCTGGCCAGGGGTGCAGCCCAGTCCAAGCAAATCCCACAAATCTGCTCTGGGGAGGGAGTAACCAACTGAAGTCACTGTCACTCCCAGTTCAGGCTCCTCCTGCCTGATTCCAACATTTTGCCCATTTGGTCACTCCCTTCCCATGTGGGGTGAGGTCTCATTCCCAGCACTGACTGTGGATTAATGAAGGTCCCTTCACTGGCTCTGCTCTCTGTCGGGCTCACCAACCCCTGACTTCAGCGCTGCTGTGCATCCTTTGAGTGGTGGCGGGAACGAGTTTGGGCAGCTCTGCCAGCCGGCACAGATTCAAGCTGGTGCACACTTGGCGGGTCACTGTGAAAACGCTGTGTCCCGTAATTTTTAGCTGTTTCAGTTGTAGTCTTGAAATATTTGACAAGCTTTTTTATGTTTTAGTTTCTTCCTGGGGCAAGAGGATCCATCTCCCTCTGTCTGGGTCTCTCCAGGGTGTTTTATTCTGGTATATGAGTTATTTCTCCCAGGAGGCTTTGTATTTTGTGTTCACTGATTGGCCATCTTGTCTTCTCCCCACCTTAGGTTTTTGTTCTAAGTCTAATAAATCAAGAAGCAAGTTGGAAACCAATGTTGAAATATTAATATAAAATTGTGATGAAACAGATAACACAATTATTGCAAAAAATGAAAGTTCCTCAAACAGAATGGCATCAGTCACCATAGCATAAAGTAGCCCATTGCAGCAGTTGTGGGCTGTGATGAAGGTGATTTTTCATCATATCACTTCTACAGAGCAACATTTCTGAGCCTTGGCATTGATTTTTTTAGCTTTCATTGGTTCTGTGAAATTCCTGATATCTCACCAATAAATCTTTCCCTTTGTCTTATTTCATCATCCAGGGTTAACTTCTGTAGTATGGAAATAAGAACCATAGTTCAAAATCATACCATACTACAGTTAGCTTAGGTTGGGATAGTCTGGTTATCTGCAGAGAAACCACCTTTTAGGATTTCTGAGGACTGCAAACTCTCTCTGGGTTCCACAGTGATTCAGACATCATTGTCACTTAACATTTTAAATTATAAAAAATACTCTAAAAGTCAAAATAATTTGGAAGAGGCCCATATAATCACTTTTATATTTAAAACTTAAACAGAATCTGATGTGCATTAGATGTTATCCAAATCATTAGCTTATTCTTCAGCATATAGGAAACTGTTTCACAAATGCCACCCCATATGACAAAAACAAAATTTTGTTTTATTGTTCAAAACATAATCATTTCAGACTGCTGACATATGGTAAAGCCAAGTACAAGAGTTCAATCATATTGCAACTGCTTTTAAACAGATTACATTTTGATTGGTGCAGTCTATTCTCTGGTTTCCCTTGTGTATTTTCTAAAATAGTAGATGTTTCTCCACCAACAAGCTCAGATGATACAAACTCAAGTTTGGGCAAGCAGCACTTAATACTTTGACACATAAGAATATGTTTGTGATTTTCTTTTAACTTGATTGGACAAATTTCTTGTTTTTCTTGCTACATACCAGAAACATTTTATCAATACTTGGCAGTGAAGAAAACACAAAGGAAGAAACATGACCATTTCAGTGACATATCCTGGGTCTGTGACAGAAATTCAAAGTTCAAACAGAGAGCAGAATGGAGGGTTGTCACCATGTGTGACTGTGGATGTGCAGCAGATGAAAATGATTACTAAGAGATGAAATAGAGTTCACTCACCAACAAGCCAGACAGGCTGCTTCTTCAGTATAAGAAAGCCTTGGAGAAACAGCCCAGAGCTGAGACCTCTGCAGTTATTTATTATAACCCTATAATATGCAAACAGCATGTAGAAATAAACATCTTGCAACATTTTCATGTAGGAGTTTTGGTCAGGGAACAAGAGAAAGAATGAGATGCTTTGCTATGTGACACATGTTGACATATACTTAAGCAAGGTTATTGAAGGGACACAATGGCCAATGCAAACATCTCTGAGAATAAACTGCTTTTAATTATGCTGACCATTGCCCTCCAGATTGTGCTATAAACTCTATGAATTCCAGGAATCCTGAACTATTGTCTAGAAAGTTCCTTCCTTTTTTCCCATTCACTGTAATCATGCTTTTGGTCAAATCCTCCCCATGAAAGATAAATAATTAGGAGTAGGGAGATAGATCTTAATGAGAAGGGAACAAAGAAGGGAAGGGGAGGGAAGGGAATAAATAACACTAGTGATGTGTTATGCATATGTACCAACTGTCCATGAAAAATGTGATCATTATGTACTAATAAAAATGAGAAAAAATAAAGGAACCGATTTTTTGTGAGAACAGGGATGTTACATTTTATTATAAAAAAGATATAATTGGAAAGGACAATGTGAAACTCATTTTAAATACATAAAATAATAAGAGGCTAAAAATCAATATGCAATTTGCAAGAATAAAGTCTTAGCTTTTTTAATACTAAATTGATTGTATTAGTTTCCATACTTAAACATATTTCCAAAATGGAAAAACAATATATTGGTGAATAAAATTTGCACAAAATTTTACTACAATGAAACCTTAAGATTGTCATTACTCTTTGTTGTTGAGATAGTATGAGAGCTCTTTGTGTGTAATGAGTCATATTTTTATGAAATCAAACACTTGGATTTTTCAGAAAGTAGTTATTTTTAAATGAGAAAATGTCTATTCTCTTTGAACAATAGAAATCATTTCTCTGTATTTTTAGAAATTTCTTTTGATGGCACTCACAGGACTTTCTTCAGGGCATCTTTCATGTCTTTGTTCTGGAGACTGTAGATTAGAGGATTAAAGAATGGAGTTGCCATGCAATAAAACAATGTCACAAATTTCTGTGTCCCAGGATGGCTCCTGGAGCCTGGCTCACATACATTACCATGACTGAGCCATAGAACAGATAAACTACCAAGAAGTGGGAAGCACATGTAGAGAAAGCTTTGGTCCTGCTTGAGCCAGCTGGAACTCTCAATACAGCTCACAGAACTAAGGTATAAGACCTGAGAAATGTAAAGAAACATGATGAAGATAATGAGTGAGCTTACAGTAGTGCAACTTATAGTAGTTTTAGGAACTGGTAAATGAAACAATGCCAGCAAAGGTCCCAGGTCACAGAAAAAAATGGTCAATGATGTTAAGGCCACAGAAAGGGATCTGGGGCATAAGAATTGTAGGCATCAGAATGGATCGAAAGCCACCCACCCAGCATGAGACTACCAAGCAGGCACACAGGTCATGGTTGTGGGGTAATGCAGAGGCTGGCAGATGGTAAGGAACCTATCAAAAGACACGGAAGACAGAAAGTAGTCCTCTTCAGCACACATAGAAAAGAAGAAGAAGAAGAATTGGAGCAGGAAGCCAGCATAGGAGATGCTCTTGGTCTGAGAAATGAGGTTGGCCAACATTTTGGGCACATCAGAGCTGACATAGCCGATTTCCAGGAAGGAGAAGTTGGCCAGGAGAACATACATAGGCGTGTGGAGCTTTGGACTGGACCACACTGCCCAGATGATGGATGTGTTCACCATGAGGGTAAGGAAACTCAGGAGAATGAATATACTCACAGACCCAGAGATATTATTGCCTTCTCTGATATCCATTCTTCTAATCTTAGGAAAGGAATAAACATTAGTCATTTTCTCTCCTTTGTAAAGTTACCTTTCTTTCTTCTGACTCCCAGACATTGCTTCATTATACTTTGATAAGATAGTATCATATGATTTCAAATTCACTCATTTCTGAAGAATCTGACTTAGTCCAATGAGATCAGAGTTTTTGGAAGAACTCAGCTCAGCATGTTCCTATATCCTCCTGTGACCCCTCACTGTATCAACCTAAGTATTTCAGAGTGTAAATTTTACTGACATCACATAATGTAGAAGCTGAATGACTTTACTTGTGATTAAGTTCATTCTGCTTTGATGTATAATTTCATAATTTACACACATGTATTTACCTAAAATTTTCTTTTAGTTGCAAAGAAAATTTTGTTAGGATTTAGAGAAAAATTCTCAGTAAAATCAAAGATTAAATGTAATTAAAATCTAACTATGTCACTACAAAACAGTATATTATTATGTTGTGTGAAACATAATATTTTTAAGAGACATGGTCTTGATGGTTAACTGAAACTTGGTGCTGAGGACACTGTCACAGCTCCATACTAGCTCTTGCATATTAGTTTCTTATAACTCGTGCTTAACTTCTGCCTTCTGGGCAATATTAATTTGACACTGAATAAAAGGACTGTGGTTGCCTTCACTCCTTTGCTGAAATGGCAGGTTTCCAGCAGAAACTCTTAGCTTAAATACTTCTTCATCTTGTTTACTGCACAGGTGCTGAATTTCTTATAAAATAATAAGGGAAGAAATAAAGAAGAGTGCATAGTTAACACCAGTATATAATGTTTGAAACAACTTCCAGAATTATCAAGATCTATTTCCTTCTATCACAAAAACTAAAATCAGGTAGGTTAGACTAACCCAAAATAATCCTGGCTTTGGTGGAAGAGACAGGCCTAACTCCTGACACTGAAATCTTTGGGCATTCTTCTCAGGTCTTTTCTCACATCTCTGATGTCAGAAACACCTGGTTTTGTTAGCTCAGACGGTTACAAAACTATCCAGTGTACATATTGAAGCCTTCTCCTTTTGAACTTGTTCACTACTTATAATAAAGAAAGACTTCAATAAAGTTACCTGCCAAAGCTGGAAATTACTGCATCATACCCCACATTTCTCTTTTGCCCTCATTCTTGGCATCATTTATGACACAAATCCATTTTGGACACTTTCTTTAAAGAATATTTGACTTCCAAGATGGAGTTTAGTAAACAACTATTTTATATCACTAAGTCCTATTCCTTTCAAGTTTTAGTCTTTTTGAAAAAAATTATTAATTGACAAACAATTGTAGATATTTAGGGAGTAGAAAGTGATGTTTTGATGCATACACATTATGAATGATTAAATTATGCTAATTAAATATTATCACATATACATTATTGCTTGTGTTGAGAATATTTAAAATGTATTATTTTAGCAATTTTGAAATATGTACTACACTATTATTAACTATAATCACAATGCTGTGCGGTACTCTAAAATATTTATAAATATTACATTCAACTCTATTTTTCCTCTGAATTTGTTGATTTTGGAACACTTCTGTACTGCACAGCTCTCATCTATATGCATAACACATTAAGTATGTTTCCTCATTGCATCTGATTCATTTTACTCACATGCTACTTGCTTCTATTAAATTAACAGTGATGCATTTGAAAGCACTGCCTTTGGAAAATTGTTTGGAGGTGAGCTCATACATCATAGGAAAAGATGGTTCACATATTTCTCATAGACTTTAGGGAGTTTACAAAAGTTATGTCACCTGAGGCCATGAATCAGGCATCACCCAGGCAAGACATTACCATCAGCTGCCAAAAGGTGGTACAAATATTTTTGTGTTCTCATAGAGACTGAACATAGAATGCAGAGTGGTAGACTAACATGGGAAATTATAATTCAAAAACCAAGGTTATAGACTCACTGGAGGAGGATATGTTTCACTGACTGGAGCAACACCAGACTACCCTCACTTTCTGTACTTGAGATTTTTTTCAATTGTTTTTTTTTTATTTAAAGAAAAATTTTGAAACAGAAAGAGGATAGAAATAATACAAAATCTCAAAAACAAAACAAAACAGAAAAACAAAAATAGTAACCAGTAAGAAATCACTAGTTGATAATTACATATTTTCCTCTTTGAAGTAGTTGTTCAAGTTACAAAAGTAAAGCCTACAAAGTGGACATCCAAACAGTGAGACTGCAATCAGTTTTGTTCATCCATCCAAGTAAAACTTTAGCAACATGGTTATTAATCCCACACACTCAAACATACATGCAGTTATATTCTTTAGAATACTTTCTTTTCCTCTTTTTTTCTTTACAATAACTATAATCCATTCTCATAAACTACTTAGAAGTTCTACACATGTATGTCTCTACACATATACCTAACCTTTCTGTATTAGAGGGAGAAACAAATCAAAACAAGTCAATAATACAAATTCCTAGAGAAACATGAAATGGAAAGGACATATAAAACCACAATACTAGGTGATCTACAGTAGTTACTATGATGTCTCTTGATAGACCGATGTTTCCTGTGTGGCTCTTGCATGAGTGGTTACTAATCAGAAACTGAAGGAACACAAAGAAAAGCAAGAAGTGGATTTTTTTCAGGTTCTGATGTACAACGCGACCTGTAACTATTCTGACTACTCTTCCTTTCTGATTCAGCAGCAGGCTTCTTGTTCTTCCAGGGGTCCTCTCCCACCTACTCTCCTTCTGCTCCAAGTTTAACGTGCTAAGGTAATTCTCTCTCTGCCTTGTCATTGTGGATTATACCTACGACTCTATGTTTATTTTTCCTTTTAGTGAAAGAGTATGCATTTTATAATTGTAGTCATCTTTAATGAAAATAATGAGCCATTACTTACACGTGTTTTACCTCTTCTCAAGTGGAATGGTGTCCACTAGCTTCTATCATCTTTTTATCTGGAAGATAAAGCAAAAGAGGCTGATGACATCTCAGATTCTTCTGATAAGATTTTTGAAATAAGTATTTCTAGAATAGACATTTGAGATGCCATACAAGAAGGACGTTTAAGAAATAATTATATAGTAGTTTACATACTATTGTATAATATAAAATATATTTATACATAAAAATACAAAGGGAAATTCATAGTCCTCTTTCTATAGCAACATCACACACAGTGGGTAATGCAGCAGGCAGCTATGGGCTCCCACTTATTCCTTCTTAGAAATTCTGAGACGGGTTTATGCAATTTTGCATTTTAGTGACACCATGCCACTAAATAGAGTTTCACAAAGAATTACTTTTAGATATTACACAAAAAAGAGTAGAGTACCAGGAAGCTAATCCTTTTGTTTATTTTTATGTTTCCCTTTCTGACCTCATGGTGTCCCTGGAAGCTGCCCCTCAAGAATAGTAGGTATAATCATGGTGCATCACTCCATCCCCCAGTGTGTTCTCACTTCAGCAATGAGTTCAGAGGTGAAAGGGCCCCCCTGAATCCATCAGTGAGACTGTCAGCTCGTGTTGATCCTGCCAGTTTGTAGTTTATGTGGCCATTTCCAGAGGGGCTCTAGATTAAAACAAAAAACATTAAAAAAACTCAGAACAAAGCAAAACAAAGCAAGCTTCTCTGTATTGGATGAAACCAAAGGCTTAAGGTTCTTGAAATCCCCACGCTATTACTGGTGTAGCTTCTGTGTAGGGTTAAAGTACACTTTAATGAGTCCCATGGTGATCAGTGCCCCCTAATTATCCACTAAGAGAAATCTCTCTGGCCATTGTTATTAACCAGTATTATAAAATTAAGATTTGATTGCTACCCTGTACTTATTACATTATACAATGCATTGAAATCTCACACTGTACCCATAAATACAAACACTTATAAAGGTCAATTAAAGTACAAGTGTATTAAAAATAAATTATTGCCCTTCATTTGTCTTCTAGAATCTTGAAGCAGGAATTGCTGCCTACTGGCAATGCCCAGTTGCCTTCAGACTGTGGGTACAGGAATTACTGGGGCCTACATAATATTCACTGGATCCTCTCATAAATTTGCCTGCAAGGATTTTATGGCCTTTTTAAATTTTAAAGTGATCCTCTGGCTAATGATTTAAGTACTTTCCATGATTTATTTCATATTTATATAATAATTGTAGTGTCTTCTCTCACCAAAACTATGACATGGCCAAGCTTCTTTTGAATCTTGTTACTTTGACGACACTTGTTTAATTACATTAATATTTATCTACCTATATTTATATTTGTCTATCATGTATCTATGTGTCATTATAATATTTATATTGGAATACCATTTATATATGACTTTTTCAATCAGTTTTTACATATTTGCATTTCTAAATAAAAATCACCAAGTAACCAGCTTTTTCTGACATGGTATGTTCTAAGACATATGTTTTAAAAATAATAGATATTTTACAGATGTTTCAATTTCAGATGAGTTTTTCAAATATAATTTTGAGTCCCTTTTCTCTCACTCATAATTGTTACATATTTTATCTTTTATTAATTGTCTGCTTACTTTCCTTTGCATTCTCTCACTGGCATCCCTGCTAAGATAATTAATTGAGTCTCTGTTACATCCCTACCTGTCTCACTGCTTTTCATCTAATTCACATGTCAGTGGGTAGTGAAGCTCAGAATAAATCTCTAGGATTCTCTAACCATGCTATGCTGCATGTTATAGGAAAGGATAAGTTCAGGACAAAGATGTTTTGTGTTGGATTTGTCTCAAGTGCTATGATTCTCCCTGTAACTGAACCTCCCCACTTATCACAGGTGAAACCTCAGCAAGCCCAATGCTCTTCTCTGCAAGGTATTCGCCAGTTAACTGATCACCTACACTGGGCCTTTTGGTCTCATCTCACCAATGGTTAATCAGTTTTCAGAATTTATGTGAAGATTTGAGTTCTAGGGCTATTTACATTACTATTTGTGTTTGTAGGGGTTCCATTCAAAATTGAGCCTGATTCAAAGATTGACTGTGAGTGTTTCTCCTGAGACATGATCATTCTAAAGAAGGCAGAGAAAGTGTGAGAAACAAAGAAAAAGGCCAATGTGGAAAAGGGAGACTGATATTAGAACTCCCCAAAAAGCAAAGACCATGTCTTCCAAAAACAGGAGTGTTTGATGCACATATTTCTATTTACTGAACCTCCTCATAATATCTCTGGGTTGCAATTATGTGGTCTCTGGTGACTTCTGAGAAACTGAGGCAGAAGTTTGAATGGTGTGGTGTATTTTTGCAGTGGAACACAGTCAGAATGATCTAGAATTTACAAGAAAACTTGATACAGCTCCTGGTGAAATGCTCACCAAAATCTTCCTCTGAAATAATATTTTAGTTCCACATTTAATAAGTATACCACAATAGGAAGTTACTAAAGCTCAGTGAACTGTTAGATTAGTCTTATAACCTATTAATAACATATCGATATGTTTGATAGTGGCTGAATACAGGGTGTGAGAAAATTATGAAGACAAGAAATAATTTTGATATGGTGACACATACCACAATCCCAGCACTCTGGGAGCCTTGTGTAGGACTGGGGAACTTAATGACTTAGTGAGATCCTGTCTCAAATAAAACTTAAAAAAATAAATAAATGGGATGTAACTCAGTGGGAAGACCCTGAGTTCAATCATAGTACTGCAAAAATGAAAAAAAACAAACAAACAAATCATGTACTAAATAGAAGAAATTATTTGTAGTCTTATAAATATCACCTCATAAAATACAGCAGAAAAAATTGAAGGTCAAATTTTGTTAGCATCTTATTCTTAACTTGCAAAATCTTAAACTTGGCAAAAGTTAGTAAATAATTAGGGTTTCATTCTGCTAAGATGAAGTATGAGGTGAAAGTTTTCCTGAGATGTAGCCAGAGAGACACAAAAGGTTTCATTAATTATTATTTAAAGTTTTTTTTCAGTAGAAACTATGCACCTTTATATGCAATGAGCTGCACAGTTTTTTAGGTGATTCACATCTTCACTTTTCCTAATGTTCTAAGAAAATGAAGTAGACTCATCATTGCCAAGTAAGGGGCCCTGGCCATGGTGGGTATCTCTGACTTGGGGCCGAAGGAAAGCAGTTACTTTGAGGTGGGGGTAAATAAGTCTGATATGGGATAACAGGTGACAAGACAATGCCACTGGACTGAAACACAGGGTTTAGGGATTGAGACAAAGGGACAGTCCAGAGCTTGGGGGGTGGCAAGATATCAAGTAGGAAGATTTCTCCAACACAGAGAGTTGTTGTTGTTGTTGTTGTTGTTCTTCTTCATCTGTGCATTACTCCCACACACAATGGACAGTGGAATATATGTCCTTTGGAACATATAACACCCTACTTATGATTGTTGTCATGATTGTTTCCTGTGGAATGAGGGAGAACTAAGAAATGCCTCTTTGAGAAGGGTAGAGGAAGTAAAAATCAGTTCCATGACAAATAAAAAATTCAGGTGACAGCACCTCCTGGGATCCAGGAGAAAGAAAGAGCAATCTCTGGCTATTTCTGCAGGGAGAACTGAAACAGACAATAATAATCAAGTCCTAGGAAATCAGCCTTTTGGAAAAGTCTGAAAATGGAGGAAATGGGGAAGTCTGAAATATTTACCAACTGAATTAATCAAGATAATCAGACACACAGAGTCTTTGGGGGGGCATAACTAGAGCTTGAAATCAGGATGAGTGATGAGGGTACGGCAATCTGCAAAGTTTCAGAGAGGTATTTATCTCTTCCATGAGAGGAAATTGTGGGATTATTGAAACCAAATAGTAATACTGGTGAAGAAGGAGCTATGTGAAAGATCTGGGTTAATGCTATAAGAAACTGAAAAAGTGATTATTCTTCTTTCCATTGTCATTTCAGAAGTTGTAGCTATTGCAAAATTACTATTTTGCTGAATTTGGTCTACCCTGGACAATTTTTGTTTTTGCTTTTCCCCCTTTGTATTCTCACCTCTCTATTTTATTCTTATTAATTGATATTTATAATACTTTAAATTTCAAGGGTTTCTTCCTTAGTCTACTGCATCTTTTAGTGTGCCTTCCCTCCTTTCCTTTAACTCTTTCCCTGCCTTATTCTCAGTCCTTCTATACTCCTCACAATCTCTCCTACTGGTCTTGTCCCTGCTTTTCTCCATCTCCATAATGAAACAGACACAACAGGAGACTATATCAGTGCATTAGAGAGTAAAAATTAATAAACTGTAAGTTAAATATGCCATTTAAATATTTGTTAGGATAATTCTTAACAAAACTGGTTTAAAGGAACCCACAAAAATACAAACATATTAATAGGCAACAGCAATATCATGTCCCTGCATCTGAAACTACATTGTCACATTTTTGCATACCTCCTCTTGGTGACACAAATATAGTCCCCCACGCATTTTACCTTAGCTATAAAATAATTCCAACAGAACCCAATTTTGTATTGTTTAACTTATTGACATAGCTTACATTTCTCTCTTCACATTGACATACTCCTTTTCCTTCACTCTTTCTCTGCCCATCTCCACACCTTACACTTCCCAGTACAATATGATCAGAAAGGAATATTGACAAAAGAGTAAACTTCTCAAAATAAATTTTAATGTTTATATGTGATGTAAGTTTGGTTCTGTTGACATAGTTATAACCAGTAGGCTATCTCCTTACAAATAGTGACAGGACTCAACAATTAAATTAAAAAGCTTATGGGAATAAACAATATTCCTAGATAAACAAAGAAACAAAGACATTACTGGAAAGTAAAATTTTATTTATTTATTTAATTTATTTGTTTATCTGGAATGGGGAATTGAACTCAGAACCTCACACTTAGCAGGCAGGTGCTGTGCTGCTGAGATATATCCTTGGCAGGAAAATAAAATTTAGCCACAGAGATGTTTATATCAGCATAAACTTTCTTCACTCTATTTGGTTACAAAGTTCAGCACCAGAACATAAGAGGAAACAAATATATGTACATACAACATATACATAGAAACATGAAAAACTAAGGCAAAAAATGACTCCAAGCTCTCCTAAGACTGATCTAGCATACTGTTGGAGAGGAAAGGTAAGGTCAGATAGCAGAGAGGTGTATAGTGATCAAAGAAGAGGTAAAGAAACTCAGTAACTTCAAAGTAGATATAATCTAAATATGATGAAATCAACATACAAACTGCCCAATAGAAGGGCAAAACACATAGAAATTTGTGAGAACCAACCCAAATGATAGAAATTATGAGTAAAAAATTAACCTAAGATATAGACTCCATGCAATTCAAATCTAAAAAGTTGTATAGAATTCATAAGTTACAGAAATGAGCAACCTGAAGATAAGATTTTGGAATTCAACAAAAATAAATGGTAAATCACAATGAATTATTCACAGTGGCCTTACAAACAATAAAAGAACAGGAAAAATTAATCTAAGAGCTACTATACGAAACAAAGAATACTATTCTAAGGGTAATTGGAATTGAAGAAAAATTAGAAAATATTATACATGGAATAAAAATGTATTTGCAGAAATCATAATAGAAAACTTTCCGAGTATGAGAAAATATTTTACCATGCTAGTAAATGAGGCTTATAGAACACAAATTAATGATGAAATAAAAGGTTACCCAAAACATACTAGTCAAAATCCCAGATGTCTCACAAAAAGCAAAAAAGTCACGAATAAAGGTAGACTCATCAGGATTACTGCAGATTTATTTAAAAGCCAGGCAAGCTTGAAGTGTTTCAATCCCTAAAATGAAACAATTTTCAGACTAAATGTCCTGCAAAACTATCTTTCAAAATTGATTTAGAAATAAGGATAGTACCTGACAAAGAGCATCTAAAGAGATACATAAGCATCATTCCAGTATACCAAAAAGACCCCTAAAGAGTATCCTAGGTAGAGATGACAAAGCCTTAATGAACATAGAAACAAAAATCCTCAGTAAGATACTGGCAAACAATGCAGCAGATCATCAAGAAGATTATACACCATGACCAACTGGGTTTTATCCCAGTAATACAGTAATAGTTCAATACACAATCAATGAATGTAATATACCATATTAGTGGAGTCAAAGACAAAAGTTGTATAATCATCTCAATACATTCAGAAAAAGCTTAGAAGATTTACACCTCTTCCTAGTAAAAATCCTACAGCATATTGAAATAGATAATCTTTATCTCATTCTAATAATGCCATCTCTGACAAACCAACAGCCAACATTATACTAAATGGTATAAAAGGAAGTGCACTAAAGGAAGTGCACTGTTACATTTATCTTCAGGGGTAGCTGGGGAGATATGACATGCTGTATGTAAGATGTTGGTCCACTGAGATGTCTGCTTTATCCTCACGTATGTTAATCATGTACAGAAAAATAAGCAGACACAGTCATTTCTTTATTGCATATTTGCCACCCTTCAATAACTATCTATACATATTCTAGGTCTGCACTGGCTAAGGTAGTAGCCACTAGCTGCATGTGACTAGTTGTATAGGCTGTAAGTGTGAACCGCATACTAGATGTTAAAAATTCAGCATGAAAAGGGAAATAAGAACATGCTGTTACTAATTTTTAGAGTAATTGCATCTTTATATAATAATATTTTGAATGTGTGGAGGATAATAGTGGTAGCTTCTAAATATGATTGGTAGAAAACTTCAAATAACCCATTATGCCAGTGTGGCTAGTGTTTTACTTCTGCTGAAGGATACTGCTCTGGGTGCCATGTATCTGCAGTGGGAGGGAATAAGTATGTTCTAAGGTTGGATATGTTAGTACCGCCTTTTCATAGTCCATAGAGTCATCCATCCTCCACCCATTCCTGATCATATGGAGCAGAATTCTCTCATCTCTAAGATGACTGAACATTCTTACAGTAGAATCTCTTCCATTAGCTCTAATCTCTCCCCTGGTCACATGCCTGAATGGGAAGTTATTTTCCAAATAATTTCTTCTTGGATGCCTCACAATATCTCAGTCCTCAGATTGGACTCATCAATTTCTATTCCTCCCTTGGGGCCCATTGTCCCTGTACCTTTTCCATCTCATTACATCTGACTCGTTGCCCTTAGCATTGCACATTAACTTACTTTGTTTACGCATTTGAAGTGAGTCCCATGTGTCAAAGACTGAGCTAAGCATTTGTGATATCAAGACAGATATGATAAAGTGAGCTTCCCACACTTGGAAACATATAATCTAATGGGAACAGTGGAGAATTAAACAAGAACAGAGTGATAAGTGAGTCTCTTTTTAAATTAAGAACTGACATTTTGGTCTCTTCTACTAGATGACTGTACTTTTAGCAAATGTGTATCCATGATAATTGGAGATACAATATTTGGTTCTCAAAGTAAGCATGGGCATGCTCTAAACAACTGGATCCAGCTTCAGCTGGGCCCCTGTGTCTAGATAAGGGAGGAAGAGGATACTTCACAGCCAAGTAAGGGCCATCATCTGCGTGCTGCCTGACCACTCACTCTCGGTGCAGCAATGACCATCACCTGTTCTCAGGCCAAAGTTAGCTCCTTTCTCGGTGCAGAAGGAAGATCACAGCTTTAGACCAAAATCAAGCTGAACTTGAATCCCTGTCAGTTGGGCCACCCCGAGGAGTGTGATGTGTGGTTCCTCACGTGTGAGGCTACAAAGATGGCAGGCAGCCACATGCTCACTGCTGCCTGTCCTCTGCCACCAAATGTTTTAGAGAGGCCTTAATCTCAGACACTCTGCTCCATTATCCTGATAGCACCACGTAATTTATACTATTTTCAAAATTTCAAAATTGGAGGATGGGCATGGCAGTTGAAAAACATGCCACAGGGAATTTATTTTGAGTTTAGTGTAGCTCTAGTGTCTCTTAGCTGAGGCTCAGGACTACAACAGTTTTGAATTTCAAGCATCTTTGGATTTTAAAATATTTGCATAACAAAATGAGATGTCATGGAGTTAAAACTCCAAGTCTAAATATGGAATTGATTTATGTTTCATGTGCACTGTATCCACATAGAGGAAGTTAATTTTACGTATTTTAAATAATTCTTTCTCATGAAACAAAGTCTCACATGTGGAATTTTTTCCACTTGGGGCTTTGTGTTAATTCTCAAAACCTGGAGGATTCTGGAACAATTAAGATTTTGGATTTTCAAAAGTCCACAATGTTTTGTTTCAGCCATGATTTTCATCATACCTACACTGCAATGACTAGAACTTATTTATCTTTTTATAGCTAATGACTGAAAATTTCAAAGATGCTCACTGGTATCTGTGCCTTTCCTGGGGTGAGGGGAAGGATTGGTATTAAGTCAGGGTTTGAAATTTTAAGTTGTGCCACCTGTGAAAGTTGCAATACTGCCACTTCTCACTTTGCCAGCCCCTCCGGCCCTGCTTCCTCCCACTATGGGTGATTTTCTCCTCTGCACACAGCCCAAGCCCATATTCATTTTGTTTGTGAATCATGGGCTTCAACTGCTAAATGTCAGAGGACTGTGGCTTTGCTTTAAGAGCCATCTCACACTCTTCGTTTTGTTCAGAAGTTACAGCAGTTAGTTAGACTGATTTCAGCTAGAACACAACTATTTCCAGGCATTCTTGAGAGAAAGAGTTGTGTTCAGATTTAGGCTTATGGGAAGGTGCTGAGTTGAGGCTAACTGGAAATATGCCACACACTGGTGCCAGATGGACAGCCAAGGACATGTAGGGCAGATGACTCTTTCCCTGCGACTCCTCAGCCCAGGAGACAGCCTCTGCTTTCCCCTGCAGGAATATTCCCGAGCCCAGAACCCATCATCTGTCCAGCACGGGTGGGCAGAGTGGGTGGGCGAGTGTGTCTACATGGATTGTCTGATTAAAAGGAACTTGCCACATGAAGTTTCAGTGTATTATTCATTTAACCATTTTGAGGGGAAGATCTATCTCCAACAGGAATCTAATGCTGATGCTGTGCCATTTAATCTACTTTCAGCTCTGTCTGCTCAGTGGAAAAGATGGCAGCAAGAGTAGTTGACTAAGTCTCGCAAGTCAGCTATGCTGCGATTTATGCTCTGATTCCATCTCCTTAACACCAGCTCAGTTAAACCTTTTTCCTAGTGATTCTTGACCCTCCTTTTGGTGAGGAAAAGGTTGTGCACAATATTCACTACGGCTGACAACTGCTAAGTGTTTCCAGGCACTGTGTTACAGGTGCCATGTAGGGGTGTTTACACGTACCCCTAGAACCTACCCCACAGTGGGCAGCCACCACTCATCAACCCTCAAACGACAGCTGAAGAAGCTGGA
>PVLA01017640.1:0-16742 GCA_004027455.1 Hydrochoerus hydrochaeris
GATATACATATATGTTCATATATATATATATATATATATATATATATATATATATATATCAGAACATTACCACTTCTCATTGTGGGTGATTATATTCACAGAAGTATCTTATTAAGTGTTCAGCCATAGTTAGGTTTTCTTTGTTAGGAAATAAGCAGCTTCTGGCATTAGTGAAACTAAAAAATATCCTGCCATATCCAATATCCACTCCCAAACAATAAACTAATCCATAAACTTTCAAAGGTTAACAGGCCTCATATGTAGACAGATAAATAAGCATAGAATATGCACTTTGGGGTAATCAGTTATCTCAAACTCTATATTCATATATAAAAACATATTCTTGCAATGCTGCCGAAAAAAATCATTAAGTGATTCAACATGTGCAAGTGTTCCAATATGTTTGGATATAGTTCTCAAGTACTCTGTAGATTTTTTTGAGTAGAGATGGTAAACCCTTTGAAATAGTTTGCTTTCATACCTGTGCAGTTTATACTTAATTATATGAAATAAATATGCTTATATTTCTACTGCACCCTTCTCCCAGACAATGAGTGTATTATGAGACTATCAATGCACTCTTGGTTTTCATTACTTAGCTTCTATTGCTAATAAGTAGTCTAATGACAATTTAATACAAGTTGCTTTTACAGAAATGTGCTGAAAATACCTTTTCCTTCTGGGTGCTTTTATTACAACTTAATATATTTGCTTGCATATAGTAAATCAGATGAACTTTATCCTGAGAAATCCTGGGGTAGTAAAAAGAATTCTGAGCAAATTAGCAAAAAGATGGGTCATTAGAATTGGTTTTAGAAAATGAAGAGTTGGGGCCGGAGATTTAGCTCAGTGGTGTAACCACCTTCCTGGCAAGCACAAGGTCACAATTTCAATCCTCGGTACCACAAATAAAAAAAAAGAATAGTCATAAAATTATTTTGGATAAAAGATGCTATGATTTATACAAAATAATTACATTTTGTAATAAATTTCATAAACATATATTTTATAACATATGCAGTAGCTATTCAATATCATAGAGACAACACATATAGTAAATATGAAGTATTCATTGTTTATTGAAGGTATTTTGGAATCCTCTGTGTGGTATGTCATTAAGACATCTTCCAAGTACAGTATTTCACATCATGCAAGAGAAGTGTGTGTACACCAAATAAAATGCATCTGAATTGCTTATAATCCAGATTTAATCATAGCATAGAAGAAGTTGAATATAGCATCTAAGTGTAAGTCAATAATTATTGGTATAAAAACTTGTGTGCAAATGTTTTCCTGTTTTAAAAAAAGAAAGAAATAGAAATGATGCACTTTAAAGTGAAAACTACAGTAACGCCCAGCTGTACTTGAGCTGCAAGCAAACAAAAGAATTCACTTAAGTTAGCATTTCACATCAAACTGGCCTCAGTTCACTTACACAGAACTCACATAAAATGTTCCTTACATGGTTTTGGGTATTTAATCTCTTCCTCTGCCCTTTCAAACATCAAACTAATATTAAATATAAACTTAGGCCAGATAATTGCCTTTGAGAAATGCCTTCACTAAACACTGGAAGAAATAGTTTATATCCTTTTTGAAACTGGTTTGGGTTGGATTCTAATAAGGCAATATTACAAAATAATATATACATGATAACTATGAGTATCCAGGTAATAAAGAGAAATAGATGCTATTATTTTGGAGGTAAACCTCTGATTTAGAGGTTAATGAAAATTGCTTTTCCAAGTTATTATTGAAACTCATGTTTTTTTTTTAAAATCTGTAGTTTGTGAAAAATATAGTCAAATGCCACTGCAAAATGAACATTTTACCATTATTGTAAAACTTGTCATTAAATGTTAACTTAAAAAACAAGTTCTTATATCATAATATAAATGGGAATTTTTTTCCCTCAGGAAGATATAAAAATATTTCTCATTCTTATATTTATTTACATAATCACAATCATTGAAATAATTTAGGGATCTAAAAAGAATTTAATGTAATATCTAATTACTTGAAAAGAGGTCAAATGGAGAGACTTAATTATTTGAAAATTCCACATCTTTTCAGTTACAATTAATCACCTCTCAGTTTTACCATCTATTAGGTAAAAAATTATGAAGAAATATTGCAAGAAATATCATAATCATTTAAACAAAAAATAAACTCATGGCACAAAGTGATTCACAAAAGGCATAAGCTATGGAAAACAAGAATGATAATTATGATTATCTAATGTAATTCAGCAATCAAGAAATAAAAGCAAACTCTTGTCCCCTATTAAGTACTTATTACAAAAATTAAAAATCAAAAGTACTGTGCTCAAGTCCCTGAGTGCTCTTGCCTAGTGGTCAGCTTGGACGTGGCTGAGACAGGAGAATTCCAAGTCTGAGACCAGGGTTTTGTATAAGCCTGGGGGAGGGAGCTGTGCTGGGGATTGAGTTCAGTGCTGAGGCCCAGATCAGGCCCCTGCACTACAGAAACACAACAGCAAAAACAGAGAAAATGATGAAAAACTATTAAAATACACACAACCTCTCAGTTCCATAATGTAAGTAACTTTCAGAGACTTGCATTGTGCACAGAGGTAAGTGTACTGTATTACACATTTTCAATATTAAGTGTAGGATTTATATGAAGACTAATGAATCAATTTAAAAATCAAATGTAAATCCCAAGAAGAGTTTCAATCTGTTGACCCTTGGAAATCTTATTAGAACCCAAGGGATCCAGGCAAACCTTAATACTCTTCCTGTGAACCCCTGATAGGAGCCATGCAGAAGAGAAAAGCACACAGCGATGAAGAGCACAAGCAGGTTAAGATGGGAAAATCTCTCATGTGACATTTGTGGTGACTTAATTACTTAACTTTAAATATTACATTTTGATAGATTTTAAAAAATTCTGTAGGCTATAAATACCTAAAGATCTGGGAAGATACAAAAATAAGTCACTGCCAGGTATGGTGACACATACTTATAATCCCAGCACTCAGGAGGCTGAGGCAGGATGATTGCCAAGAGTTTGAGTCCAGCCCAGAACACAGAGTGAGTTTAAGGTCAGCCTGAACTACATATTAAAACCCTGTTTCAAAAAGAAAGAAAAAAAGTAGGAACAGTATCTCTGCTGTTTCATTATCCACTTCTTTGGTATAACTGGATAGATGATGTGGCTACTCAACAATGTGAATCTAATGATTGTTGTGAAATTCTTATCTTTATATTGACATTTCTTCTAACTTGATTGATTGATTTACTGAGAAAGGGTTTTACTTTGTATTGCAGGATGACCTTCAATGTGGAGCCCATGCTGGCCTCCAACATGTATGATGTCCTTGCCTCAGGCCAGTGTGTGCAGAGATTACAGGGCTGCACCTCCATGCCTGGCTTAGATCAATTACTTTAAAAACAGACTGTGGTATTGTAAAGCATGAAATTTAAGAATTTAAAGAAATTTATTTAAATACGACTTAAATTTGATTTTGCATGTTCATTTACTTTATGACATTTCCATTTAAATATTTTATTTATTGATTCATTGATTGATACTGAGGCTCAAACTCACGATGGGAGTGCTTGAACCACTGAGCTAAACACCAGCCTTTCACTGAAATCTTATTCTTATATTTTGCTAAACTTTCTGTGCATTCTTGATAATTAACTTTGTTTATTACATGTAATATGATAATTATCTCTTTAAATTATACTTTGATAGTTTTTAATTTCTATGGTATACTCAAAATTATTTATATTTGAAAACTTTTAACAAGTGTATAAATAGCTGAAATGATTATACTGATTTTAAGAATTGTAAATTCTAATATTATGATTTTTACTTCCAAAATAAAAATGTAATTGTTTGTAATAATCAACATCACATCAACTTTCAACTGACTTTCTATACATTCACATTTCACCTGTGCATTTATTTTTAATGTAAAATCTAATTTTTAAAAAATTTGAAAGCACTCCCTTCTTCTTCTGGCAAATATTGATACTGATAAAAATGAACTTTCTCCTACTCTTTAGGTAACCATCTTTCCACTCTTTGTCCTTCACAGGCAAGGTCTCATGCAAACTGATGTACTCACAACATATGGCAAAAAATTGTACACATGTAAAAACCTTTTATGTTATACTACTGAATGCTTTAGTAAGAAAATTCATGTTGGTTGTTCTTTAGTTTTTTTTCATTCCATATTTACTGTTTTAGCTGGAAATTATTCTTTGATATAAAATTTTACACATTTGCAACTTGTTTTCCAAGATGTCTGTAATTTTATAGTGATACCAAAGTTTTGGACATATTTTCATTTCTCTCTCCTCACTATTACTTAGAAATCACAAACTTTTAAATTTTTCTGAATTTTATGAGTACATAAGTATGTGATATTGTATAATATTTTAAATATTATTAATGTAAAGCAAATGCATTATTCATGAATACTCTATGAATTTTGTGTATATACTTTCTGAAGTTTCCTATGGATTATGAGTTTCATATTATCTCAGCAGATACATAATTATATTAATTTTGTGGATTTAGTTCCTTTTTCTATTACTAGTTACTATGAATATATGACAAATTTAAAATCTTGTAAAGCAAAATAATAATTTTCCTTTGTAATTTTGAATAGCATTGAAGTTATGCATCCACATTTAATAATATATACAATCATAGGCATAAACATTTATATATACATATATTCAAGACAAATTCTTATTCTATTTGAGGACCTTTGACAGATATCAACGGCCAAGACTTTGTTTGCCTATGATGAAGGAAACATGTTACATCATATAGTGGAGCTCTGCAAAGTGAAAAATAACTTTTGTGTAAAACATAATGCCAAGAAAGATATTTTGCATCTATGCTATTGAGATATTATTTAAATGATGTGAGCATATTATAGGGGAATAGACTTTTGTGTACTTTGTGTTCTAAAACTATTGTACTATAGTTGACTTACAAAGGAAACAGGGAAGAAAAAGTTCACAAAATGAAATTTCAAAATAATATTTTTAAGAATAAAATACCTGAAGGTTCCACTCAGAAAACTGAAATCCATTTGAAAGATACACATTTTCAAAGAAAAATTAGGTATGTTGCCAATAAGATCAAGCAAAACCACAGCAGAAATCTTATTTATGCTTTTATCTAGGACTTGGGCAGGGAGGAAGGGTGCCATTGGTAAGTGACTCAGATTATAAGAGGTCAAAAGCAAACAGAGCAAAACCTAAAAAAGCACCAGTCCTGCAGGGACTCCCATAGCAGTAGAGAGAGCTCAGCTGCAGGAAAAAATCAGTCTCTAAGTCAACTCTATTTTATTTATGAAATGTTGTTCTGGGGAGAACTGTTATTCATTTAAGTAAAATCTTGAAAAATGTTAAGATACATGTATATTTAAGTGTGTAGGATTGCTAACCACATTTCTAAGTTCTTGTTGGATTGTGGGACAAATCAGTTTGCATTCTCACTGCTTGAGTGTCCACTTTGGGTGTTTTAATTTTGTAACTTGAACAACAATTTCTAAAAGAACAATATGTAATTTATCAACTAGTGATTTCTTACTGTTTATTGTTTTTTTGAAATTCTATATTTCTACCCTTTAAATAAAAAACAAATAAAAAAGAAAAAGATACAATATCAACAATCACTGCAAAATAAAAGAAATTGATTGATACCTGAGCTTTAGAAGATATAACAAAATGGGAAGAAAATCACCCTTAAGACTATGTCAGTGATGGTACTAGGAATCTGAGCTCTTAAACTTTGCCATAAAAGCTGCATGTCATGTATAAATTGTTACACAGATCCCAGATGTAAGTGATTGATTGATTGAACTGGAATCATGTAGCAGTGAGTCCATAGTGAATGATTTGAGTTTATCAAAGCATTGATTTTCAATTGGATTAGGTTTTTGGTCAACACAGTCAGATATGTGATATTGTTTGTAATTGCAAACATGAAAGTGTTATGTTATATAATTGAAATGCCCCCTAAAATTCATGATTTGGTTGAGGCCTGATTGGCTTTTTGGGAAATGAACAGATTGGAATCAAGAATAGTTGGATAAACGTGGTGTGGTGGTACAAGCTTGTAATGCCAGCAGTTAGGAGGTTGAGCCAGGAGGATCATTGTGTGTTCAAGACCAGCCTGGGGGCTACAAAGTGAGCTTAAGGCCAGCTTGAAGTGCATGATCAGATACTGTTTCAAGAAGAGAAAGAAAGAGAAAGAGAGAGAGAAAGAAGGAAAAAAAGAAAGAAAGAAAGAAAGAAAGAAAGAAAGAAAGAAAGAACGTTGAACAGCATTATAAGCAGGTGTAAATAAAGGCAATGAGTCTGGTAGATAATAGAGTTGACCTTGAGGATTATATTTGGCCCAAGAATTTTTCCTGTCTGACTCTCTGAACCTCTCTGTTTTCTGGCTGCCATGCGGAGCAGCTTTCCTCTTCCTTGACATTTCTGCTATATCTGACTTGCTGTAGATCTGAAGCAATACAGTAAGTAGGCCATGGACTGAAACTTCTGAATCATGAACCAAAACAAACCTTTTGTCTTTCAAGTTGCTTATGTCAGGTTCTCAATTTTTGAAGTTTTAAATGATAAAGGGATTTTAATCCATTTAATATTTCATAAAATCATTATTAATATATTGTACTTCAATTGGAAATATGCTCATTTTGAATAGTATAATAGCAAATGACTATATATATATATATATATATATATATATAAAGTTAATCTATCCTAATTTTGTGAATTCACTTACTACCTCAAAGACTCCTGCTATCCATTAATTATAATAACACTCAGTACAGAGTAAAACCAAATGTAATTTTCTAAAATGTGCTTAATACATTTAAATAACACTGTAACAGTCAAATACAGTATATGCAGAGATACATGCTCCAATATATTCCTATGCAGTATCATAAAAAATCATTTTATTTTTGTGTTGGACAATTAGCCATGATATTGCAACATTAATTTCTTCAAATGTAAAAATCTCAGACCACACCCATGATCAGCGTTTAGTGAAAGAGTACATATTAGGATTCACCCAGAAAGTATGAACTTATATACATATTTGTATGTGCATGTGCATGTTACTAAGCACAGACAAGTTCCTTAAAAGCTTGACATTACAAATAATGGTGAATTTTAGACATATAAAAATTTACTTTTGCACCCTAGGACTCAATTGCAGTCATAATACAAGAATAAACCATAGACATGAAAATTATAATTTGTTAAATGAATAAATAGTACACTGATAATCCATAGGACAATGGATATCAAATACTTATAAATAATAATTCTAAATAAAAAAATCTCTTTACACATAATAAATGCAGAATAACTTCATTCTTACTAATGGGATCAGTGATGAACCCCAGAAATCTGGAGCTAACAAACAATGATGCAATAGTTATGTGCTGAGAAAATGAAGGAAATTGCTTCAAATTGGAATTAAGCATCCAGGTCTCTAGAGAAAATGTTCTGGGATTATGGGAGCAATGGATGACACAGTATCTGCTCATCAATAAACTGAAACTACAAAATTATTTAAAAATGTAATTATGGAAAATTACAAAAAGCAACTCATATATGCTAAGGAAATATCACACATGACATGTTAAAGTGTGTATAGACACAGGGCCATGTGTCTGCTTCATATATGCAACTGTTACCAGAATGTATGTATGGAAACACATACACCTATTGATATGAATATTGTAAAAGTGAAAGTATGATCATGTCTGCTTTCAGTAAATTGCAAGGGAGGGTTGCTCATGTTCCTTATGTTACAGATTCACAAAGAAGAGACTTATAACTAAATTAAATATTTTCATCAAACTCCATACTGACATATGGAAACCAATTTTAATTTTAGTAATATTTTAGGGTGAAAGATATATTTTATTCATAAAATGCTTTTTCCCAAACACTTTTTGTATTGCTTTTTTGACATCTTTGTTCCATAGACTGTAGATGATGGGGTTCAGCATGGTAACCACAATGGTGTAGAATGTGGACACAACCATGTCATGCTCCAGGGAATAGTTTGAATTCAGTCTCACATTCATGAAAATAACAGTTCCATGGCAAATGGACACTGCAGTGAGGTGAGAGCCACATGTAGAGAAGACTTTTCTCCTCCCTTCTGCAGAGTGTGTCCTGAGAATAGCTAACAGAATAAAGCTATAGGACATCAGGACAATTAGTACAGTAAACATCTCAATAGAGCCAGCAAAGTAAAACAGCAGAAGCTGGTTTGTGTGAGTGTCAGAGCAAGAAATTGCAAGCAGAGCAGGGATGTCACAGAAGATGTGCTGGATTACATTAGATGCACAGAAAGATAGGCTGAATGTGGCCACTGTGTGCACAGTGGCATGCAAAATTCCCCCAAGCCAGGAAGCAATGATGAGTGGCACATAGACCCTGGATGTCATGCTGATGGAATACAGGAGTGGTTTGCAGATGGCCACGTAGCAGTCATAGGCCATCGCTGCCAAGAGAAAGCATTCCGTGGTTCCAAACATCACAGCCAGAAACATCTGTGCTGCACATCCAAGGAGTGGAATGACTTTCTCCTTTGACATGAAATCTACCAACATATTTGGGGTAATCACAGAGGAAAAACAGGCATCCACAGAGGACAAGACACTCAGAAAGTAGTACATTGGGTTCTGCAGCCTGGAATCCCCAATGACCAGGACAATCAGCCCTAAATTTCCCAGAATAGTGAAAAGGTAAACTGCTAGGAACAGGAAGAAGAGGATGAGCTGCAGCCCAGGGCTGTCAGTGAATCCCTTCAACACAAATGTGGTGACTTCAGTGAGATTCTTCATGCTGCCAAGTCACAGGACAAACCTGAAGATACTTGCAAGTGGTAGATTGTGTTACTAAGGGAGAATGAACCTCCACTGTAACATTAAACATCAGGAATCAAGACTTTGTAAGTACTTCCATTAAAATACATGTGGGAGTTCAGGTGTAGACAGTGTATAATTTCCATGCAACAGATCCAAATAGAACTGAGAGGAATGCTTGTTTCACTCACTGTATAATCAAGTGAAAAATGTGTGTGCAAAATAACTCTGTAGAATAATGCCATATGTTTTAATTATCGGATTGAGTAGTTGTTTTTACCTGGTACATAATTGTAGAATCAAGACTCAATCAAAAATCTTCCTTGTATTGCATCACAGTTTTCACAGTTCTTGCCTGCATTTTATATAGAATGTCTTCATGACACTACTGGGAAATCAATGTACCCTGTGGAATTAAAAAAAAAAACAAGTTTTTCTAAGTGTTGATATTTTTAATTAAAATTGAGAAATATGAAATAAATAGTAATATTAAAAGAATAGTAG
This sequence comes from Hydrochoerus hydrochaeris, assembly GCA_004027455.1. Classification (NCBI taxonomy): domain Eukaryota; kingdom Metazoa; phylum Chordata; class Mammalia; order Rodentia; family Hydrochaeridae; genus Hydrochoerus; species Hydrochoerus hydrochaeris. The sequence goes on from PVLA01017640.1 coordinate 9,383, forward strand.
GTGATATCACAAATAACAATTTGAAAGCATTATTGATAGTTTTCTTTATAATATCAAAATATAAGACACATAGTTGAATATGGCAAATGTTTCTTTACCATGTATTGATAGATTCTGTGACTAGTTCTTATTTTGAACTATCATCATGTCAGTAGAATTAAAGAACACACTCTATAGATAGTCCTCTTTTTACTTAAACAAATGTAAATTAAATATTTTCTATGGTTTCTTTCTTACCAAATAATATTTGTTCAAATTTTCATAGAAAGGTCTGGGTAAATTAGATCTAATGAATATATATTATTCATACTTGGGCTACACAAGAAAAATTGAATGCTTGGCATTCAGGAACAAATTATTTTGCAAACAATCATAAATATCTCTCAAATTTTAGGTTATAGTGCCACAGATAAATGTTTCAAGTATGTTAAAATTTCTCTTACCTAAGGAACAGCAAACACTAGTGTATTTACACTCTGAAGATGTCTCACTGAGGTTGTTTTTATCCCATTGTTTCACTGTTATTGAAGCCCACAGTCCTTCCTAGGGGAATAGATCTCAAGTATCTCAAAAATAGAAACATAGTGATTCACTTCATAATGAAAACGGGCATGCACTGTAATAAGGTATAATCTGCTGGTACTTATTGTTTAGTAGGTTTCTGACCCTGTTTGAAATGTTTTAATTTTTAATTTTTTAATAATACTGCACATATTTAGAGTCTAATATTACAGCATTTAAAATATTTCAGGTCTGTATTTATTTGCTGATCAAGGATACTAAATATAGGTTGCATACAGATATTCCTCTTTTAAAGACATGTATAATGATTATTCTGAATTATAAACTGAGATGTGCCCTTTTAAAAGACTTATGAACCACAGCTTGGACTTACAAGTCATCATTTTTTTGGTACATCTTTGTTTATACAGCTTCAACATCTTTTCACACACTGCACCTTATTTACATAGGAATATTATTTTTGATTATTCCACTATAGAACACAGTACTGTATTTTTTTGTTCTATACTTTACAGCATTACATGTAAAAGATATGCAAATAAGGGAAATCATCTAGTTGGAGTTACCTTTAACCAATTCTTTGTTCTGAGTATTGTAGTTTGCCTACTACATGCAGTTCATTATGTAAGTGAATGGGTCATTTAACCACCTATTTGCAGGAACTGAGTTATTTATAACACTGGTTTATTTGGAGGAAATTTTTACCACTATAGAAGATCATCATTGCTTGAATCTTTTGATTTCTGTGAGCATATCACATCATAAGGTCATTAAATGACTGGTTTTTATTCTAATGTTTGTTAGCTAGTTTTTTGCTTGTCTTTCCAGAAAATCTAAGCAATGTGTTCCTTTTTTTGGTCCTGTAATCATTTTCTATGCCATAACACTAGATGAAAACATGAGTCCATATTTGAAAGGACTGCCGATTTCTGTGGTTGTTTCATCACTAGAGGGTAATGGGAGCACAGCTGGGTCTCAAATAGTGAATTACTGTGCTGTTCAGTAATAATGGGGGGACTATTTAAAAAGGCGGTACGTGCTGCAGAAATCTTTCTTTGTGAACACATTAGTTCCACTGTCTCCTCTGGTATCCTTGGCCTAAAACCAAGGATTTTGATTGTTTCTGAGCCAAATACCCATTGTACTAGGACTCCAGTGGTAAGGCCTTGTCTACCAAGAACTTGAGCTGCTTCACTTCCTCACTCTATAGCCTGTACAAACACCAGAGTGCTGGGAAAGTCCACAGCCCACAAGGTTGTTTGCTTCCTGTTGCCGATGTCTGCTTGTGGCCACAGAACCTGCAGCCACCCAAGTATGATGTTGAACTTCTATTGTCCTAGAGAATTTTCTCCATTATTTGACTTAAGAGTCAACTGTCTCATTTTAAGTAGGAAAAGTCTTTTAGATTTTGGTCTTTTTTTTAGTTTTGTACTAAAATCATTTAGCTTCTTGGTATAGAGAAGTTGAAGTTTTGAATATACACTGATCTCTATTGTGCTTGCCACACTGGAGGAAAATAGACAGTTTCTTAACCAGGCCTTGTATTAAGGTTTTAAAGTGTATATATCCTTGAAGAAAATCCATTTGAAAGCTTTTTCCATGTCTTTATATGGTATATTTTATATCTTTGTTTCTCAAGCTACAGATCAAAGGATTTGCCATTGGAATGATCACAGCATAAAATATGGAAGACATTTTATTCATGTCTCTGGAGTGACTGGACTTGGATTACATGTAAATAAATATCAAGGTCCCATAGAATACTGTGACAGTGGTCAGGTTGGACCCACAGGTGGAGAAGGCCTTGTGCCTGACCTGTGCAGAGTGACCATTTCTATAGACATGGAAGATATGGTACATTGTGTCTTTATTAACTGTTATAAAAACTTTCTTGATTCACCCATGGATATCTGATCATTGCATCTATGAAGTTGATTTATGATTTTGCTTTCACTTTTTGTACTCTCTCTGAGATGACAATTTATCAATTATCCCTAAAGCCTTTTAATTATTAATGAAATTGACAGAGGTTGTCCATTAATTGACAGACTATTTGGTCTCATCTTTGAACCTTTTATTCATTGTAGGTTCCAGAAAACTCTCTTTTTGGGTTTTACCCAAAATTCTTTATCTTATATTATGCAAGATAAATTAAGATTTGTTACAAAACATTTGAACTGTAGGTCTTGGTACTATATTGTCCATTGGAAATTGCTACATGATCTAAACTAACAATAAACATAATGAAATAACCAAAACTTACATTCCTGAGTCACAAAATATGATCAAAGAGGGAAGAGTCTTTAAGATGTTATTAGAATTTAAAGAACAAGGAACAAAGTAATTCTATTAATCAGGGTTTTACTAAAGAAAACAGATGTAATGCCAGATATAGAAATGTATGAGAAATTACAAGATTGGCTAACAATGGTTAGCAAGAGTAAGATAAAGAATCATGCAGAGTATGTCTGCACACTAGAGGTCAAAGAACTCAATCCAAGGTCTGGAGTTCATTTCAGTGTCCTTTGAAAGTCCTAACCAGTAGGCCAATTGGTTTGCAATACAAGGCTAAAAAGTTTATACTGAAAAGTTGAAGAATCTATGCTGGAAGGCTAAAGGTTGGAAGCTATGAGACACATGAAAGCCAAAGGAAAAGACTGGAGCTCATCTGAAAAAAGAAGTCTCATCCTTCCTTCCTCCTTTCCTTTTATACCATGCAGGCAATGAGCCATCCTAGGGTGGGTCTTCTACATGCTAGAGTGTAGAATTGCAAAGCCAATTTATTTAAGCTTCTGCATGTCTGAAAGTGACATAATCAATCAACTACTACTAGTGAACTCTTTGATGAAATACCCAGAATGCAAAAATGTATGGGATTCAGAAACATATGGCAGGGATCCCAGAAAGTTAAGATTGAGGGAAATTACTCAGTACATTCCTTTTAGTAATGGAAAGGTTGTATAAAATTCATAAGCAGTCTTAAATGTAAATGTATTATTTTATTTATCTTTTTCTAAATGATACCAAAATTGATGAAAGCTTTTTAAAATATGACATTTCATTAACTCCAATTATCTTAGCAACTATATCATTTATTGGCCAGTCCACATTTTTAAACTATACATACAATGGGAAAAGTTTAAAAATTTTAATACAATGTATAAAATTATACTCACTTCTAAAATCAAATAAATGTCTTATGTAATTTTACTGAATAATTCTTCATTCTCCTTATGGCCATTATTTGAGATCTGTTGACATTTCAATCAACATTTATTTTAGAAATAGTATATTAGGGCACATGAACTCACATTTTCATTTTTCTAATTACAGTATTAGAAACTATATTATAAAAGTAATAATTGTAAAAGCCAATTTGGAAAAAAACGACAAGCAATTTAAAATATATTAATTTATACATTTCCATACCCACCACCAAATGACATCAACATTTAAATTCTGGGATGCATTCTTCAGGGAATGATAATATTGTCTTGCATATATGAACAAATAAACTGTGCTGTATATTTTCAACAAAATGAATAAAATATCTAATGCCTACACTCAGTAGTAATATTTATTACCAGATGACAATATATATGGTATTTTTCTCTTCAAGTGATTATTTTACTCAAATGTTAATGTGCATACTCTCAGTGCATGCACTCATGGACATGCATGCACTGAGTTACACAAACTCTGATGCTGCACCATTCTGAGTGCTTACTGAACAGCATCTTTTGATGAGTGAATAGGCTCTGATGAGTTAGTGCCTGATCATATGATCATGGGGAAGAAATGAAAAGTATGCTTAGCTTACAGTATTAGGATTTCCACTTAAAAAAACCTGAATATTTTCATAGGAAATATTAGCAGCAATCATCTCAATATAATTAATCTCTTGAAAATCCAGTCAAATTTGATTTATATGCAACCAGGGCTGCACAGCAAACCCCATTAAACAGTGCAACCATTGCACCTCATTTGGAAGCTGGTAAGGCCCCACCCAGTACCCAATCAAACATGCACCTTCAGGTTGGTGCCTCAGGGACTGGTTGGGCCATTAAATGTCTTGCAATCAGTAGCATGAGCTGAAGGCCTGCACAGCTAACCCCATTCAGGCATGCCACCTTTACACCTTGCTCAGAATCTGATAAGGCCCTGACCAGCAACCTCAAGCAGATTCAGAACTTTGGGGCACCATGTGGCATGAGCTGAAGGCCTGCATAGCATGTACCATCTAGATGTTCAACCTTGCTACAACAGTCAAAACTTGATAGAGTTCCATCCAGCAAATTCAAGCAGCTAAGAAACTTCACAGTAGCACTTGAGGTGTGCCAAACATCCTCTGAGCATACTCACCACATTTGAGGAGAATTTGAGTGGCACTAGGGACCTTTTGAGGCCTGAGTAATGCTCTCTATTCAACTGGGGAAACTTCTTGCAGTATTAAAGGATATCCTCTTTCATTTCATCTCAGGAAGCAACTAATAGCTTGCATTGAGATGTCCAGGAGTAATAGAAGAAAATGAAAAAATGAAACAGCAAAATGCAATTTTAAACTTCCAGCCCATCCCAAACAAGCCTAGGAGACATGGACATAGAAGAAAATGTAAGACATACACCTGAAACATCTGAAATAATAGCAACTGATGTAAAGAAGCAACTCCATACCTGGCAGGACTGGGAACTCCAGCCAAAGATATGCACAGAAAAAGGATAAACATGGGGCCCTCCTGAGGCTGCAACCATCTCCACAGATCACCTAGCAGAACCAGGGAACTCCTGGCATGCACACAGGGTCCAGCCAGAACCTAGCCCATCCCATGTCCCACAGTCTTGGCCACTCACCTCAAGATCTAGAAACTACAACCCATAACAATCACTCCCACAGTGCCACAGCTACCATCCCACATCTTGGGTCTAGCATTGCTATTGATCTTTGGCTCCAAAACCTCTGCACAGAAACTTGGACTGCAGTGGATTAACCATGCAGTATCAAGGGGAGACTCAGTAAGAACTCAGCAGGCTTCCATCAGTGAGGGTAGTTTGCACCTAAAATAGGAATAGAGTTTACCACTTTCAGTGGGTAAACAGGAACAACAGAGAAGCCCCCACTAGAAGTAGGCCATATGCAAGCTTGGCAAGTGGGTGACTGAATCCTTCCTCTACACAGAGAACATCAGGTAGCTTGAGGAAGTTGCCAACAAGGCCTCTCCCAACCTAGAGAAATTTAAGGAGGCCTGTGGGACACCCAGAGACACAATAGGGTCCCAGCAGGGAGATCAGGTGACTCTGAACAACCTGAAGGCATAATAACAGCAGGAACTAGGGGTTGATTTCCATCAGTAATCCTAGGCTTGTAAGCCCAAGAAGAAAATAAGATTCACCTAACAGGCCCTACAGGGGGAAGTCAGGTGACTGGCACACCTCTAACTTGTGAGACCTAGCAATTGAATAAACATCAATTTTACAGTAGGACCCAAAGATACACACTAGCAACAATTAACACTAGTAGGACTGAAGGACCAAATATAAACCTGAAAAGGAAAAATGGCAAAACCAAAAAGCAAAATGCAATCTCAAACATCTAGCACACCAAGAGCAAGTACAGGAGACATTGAAATAGAGGACTTCAAAAGAAATACATTGGAAATCACTGAAAAGACAGCAAGTGAAAAAAAAAACTCCATGAGCCTATAGAGGAAATCATATTAGTAGTGCTTTCCTATGTAAAGACAGAAATAACAACCTTAGTAAAGGAGTTGCTGAGTTCAGCTAAAGCAGAAATAGAGAAAAATGTACAGGAACATGGGAAACTGATTGAAACCTTGCATGAACAACATAGGAAACAATTAAGATTCATGAAACAAACTCAAAGAGACACCAAGAAAGAAAAGATTCTTTTGAAGGTTGGCAAAATAATTTAAATGAAGCTGAGGATAAGATCTCAGACCTTGTGGACAGGATTGCAATTAGAGATTATGAAAGGATAGAGTTTTTAAAAATAACAAAGTGCACCAAGTGACAACACAGCAGCTTCAAGATGCCAAGAGAAATAATATAAAATTAATAGGAATTAGTGAAGATGCAGGAGTCAATGCAAATGACATAACAAAAATATTCACAGAAGTCATAGCAGAAAATTTGCAAACATGGGGAAAAATCTGATAGGCAGATAAGTGAGGCATAAAGACAACCAAACAATCACAATCAACATAAATGTACACCCAGACATATAATAAATAATATCGCAGAAATGCAGCCTAAGAAGCTGTTAGAGAAAAGACACAACTCACTTATCAAAGAAAGCCCACTACAGGTATGGCAGACTTTTCAGCACAATCACTCAACTCAAGACAAGCTTGGAGTGAGGAACATCTTTCAAGTCCTAAAAGAACAACTTTCAACCCAGATTAATGTACCAAGCAAAATTTTCATTGAAATTTAATGGAGAAACAAGATAGTTCCATGTCAAAGAAAACTGAAGAAATACATGTCCACCCTAGAAAGAGTGTTGAAATACATACTAGATAGACACAAAAATGACCATAATTACCAGAACAACAATAGAAAGAAATTACCAGATAGGACAAGTGGTTAAAGGAAAAAAGCAGAAAGCAAACAACCGGATATAACATGGCAAAGCCAGTATATATCAGTTATATTCATAAATGTAAATGGCCTCAATTAACCTATCAAAAGTAGTTGGTTGAAAGAATGGATCAAGAAACATGATCTGACAAGATGCTGTATACAAGAAACACATCTTACCCAATAGAAACTCATAGATTAAAAGCCAAAGAATGAAAAACAGCAGCAGGAACCCAGAAAAAAG